>RJWM01001858.1:0-117214 GCA_004363535.1 Dasyprocta punctata | reverse complement strand
TTCCAGTATTCCCACAGACTGCTCAAACCACTAAAACCGTTTCTCTTAAATTTTTCTCATTTTATGTTCAATATTTGTAGATTTCCTTTTGTCAGTTTTATCAATAATGCTTATGAATGGTAGCAAAAAGATACTATTGGTGAGTTCTCTTTGACCTCCTAATAAAGACTGTGGTCTTATTATTGTTTTAAAATGTGTTCTCCCCTGATAGTAAGTTGTGTGAGTTGCAGGCAAAGGATAAAAGGATGAGATGTATTTTGCCAGCATTATGTATCTGGAAAACATCCTTATCCTTCAAGATCCTGTTTGTCTCTCACATTTGCTGAGATATCCTTTTCTGTCCCCATGTCTATTTCTTTCCCAAGCACCTTTTATTATTCAGTTCTCCACATTTTCTTTCCCATGTACTTGATACATCTATTATTCCATGAGAACAATGTGTTATCATTTTGTCTTTTTGCTCTACCATGAACCACTTCTATGAAAGTCTAAATATTCATTTTTTAAACTGTATACTCTCAGTGTTTGAAAGATAGTGGGTACACAGTAATTTGTTCTGAAGTAAAATGGAGTTATGCATAACAAAACAACATACAATAATTTTCATGTTGACCATATATCATGTGTTCTGGGTATGTTGCACATTCAGTACTAGCAGAGATTTATCTAGAAACACTACATACATTTTATAAGAATAAGCCAGTTGTTATATTATGCTTATATAGTTTGGCAATCCTCTACTAGAAACCTAATAATAATTTTGTAAGATCATGAGAAACAAAACTTGTTTCATTACAACTAGTTACTGAGAAGAAACAGTTTCTCATCTATTTTTATTTAGTAGTGGTTGTAGTGCTTATTATCAAAGACCTCACCTCTCAGGGAAAGCATAGTTTTCAGGTTACAGTAAATTTCCAATATAGTCAGATGGCATTTGGGTGTGGGATGTGGGACGATGTCACAAGTTATGGTTGCTTGCATTTGTGAGATTACTTAGAGAGAGTGCTGGTCTTTTTATATACATCTTCTGGCATCACTGTGGTAACATGGGTTATGTCAACTACATATAGTTGACTTAAATTGTAACAATGAACTAGCACATGCTTAGACTTAAGAAAAATGTAAGCAGGAACTGTCACTAGAAATATTGAAGAAATTCTTTCTGTTAAAGCAACTACAACACTTCTCTTATTACCTAAATTTTAATTGAGGAAACATTCATTGGTTTACAGCTGATTCTGTATGGTGATTTTTTCAGGGGCCAATTCTGCTGACAGACTTATTTTCTCATACAAGCAATTCACACACTTTGCATCTGCTCGAGACAGATCTTCAACCTTTTTCTATGTGAGGGTAGCCTCTCATCCTTCATGTCTCAGCATAAATGTTGCATCACTGCTATGGTTTAAAGCTATCAGGTCAGCTCCCTCTCCCCTCCACACACAAAGCCTCAGTTGTTTGGAAAGTTACTAGGTCACAAGGGTACTGTACCTATTAGTGGATCAATGGGTTTAGTGGCTCAATGTGCTGTGGGAGGGTGCTGGCTGCAGGCAGATCACTGAGGATAGAACCTGGAAAGCTCCTTCCTTCTCTCTGCTTTCCCTTGCCATGATGTGACCAGCTTTTCCCCACTCTGGCCCTCCCACTGTGCCATCTGTGACAGGACCAGCAAACCAGGGACTGTATCTATGAGACTGAATAAACCTACATCTTCTCTTAATGTGTGAGTGTCCAGTGCTGTGCCTCTGCAATGGGAGGGAAATTGCACTTAGACAGTCACAAAGAGGACTTTCAGGCTCTGTTACATAGTTCTCTCCTCCCACTCAATCTATACCTTCTCATTTTCAATTGCAGGTATCTTAGTCTTTATTTGTTCATGCATTCAGAGAGTAGCAAAATTTAATTCAATGAATTATATTAGATATTTGATTCAATCTTTGAATCATTTGATTCAAAGTAGTATAATACACTATTCTTTTTCTCAGAAAGGCTTGCAGAGACATATTCACCTTTAAAAATTATGAAGCATATTAATAATTTAATCTTCACAACAACAAATTCAGAAACAATGATTTGCAAAAGTTAGAAAACTAAGTATGCATAAGTAACATTTATAGTAATTATACTGATGAAAAGGTTATCCTAAATATAGAAATATGCTTTATAACAAATTTTCAGGTTATCAAAAGAATTATATCTAAAGACAAGACTGAAAAAGAGAATAAAACATTGCAAAGGAAAGCCCTTTGCTTCAGTGATTGAAATGAGTATGACAGTCCCCTGACTCTACTTGTATTATTTGTTTGGGATCTTCAAAGAACCATAGAGGTTCTTATCCATTGATTTCAGACAAATACATTGAGGTTCATAATTTTACCATCTTGCTGATTATAGCAAACCAAGAATTAAACTCAGTTGGCCTATATTTATTTCCATTATAAAAAGTCATTGCCAGCTTAGAAAATAAACATTTTCCACTTCACCTTTTAAAAGGTTGCTTGAGTGGAAGGTTGTATTTGAATTAAATTTACTTCTCTATTTATACAATTTCTATTTTTATTTTAACATAAAGAAAGGGAGTAAAATAAGGCAAAGCCACAAATACCTCACAAAAGAACTAAAATCGAATGTGCTTCATTCCCTATTTAAAACAGATGTAACGCAATGTACTAGAAAAGACTGTTGAGTGGTTTCATATCATCATTTCATATTTGGATTTAATTAAACAAATAATCATCATGTGCAAGTTGGGAGAAGCATTTAGGAATATTTCAAGGCATGAATGAGTTTAAATATCATCAAAATGAAACAATGCTTGTTGAAACTCAATGTTCTATTTAAAAATATATATCATCTGAGTTCATTGCATTTAAAAATCGCACAAATACATTTTGTCTACTATTCTCATTGCAAGCATTTTTTAACTGCCCAACCTAAGTATTTCTTTACAATATTCTGAACATTTTGCTGTTTTATTTTTTTTTTTTACGTATTTTTTATTTTCCAGTTAGTGTAAACATCACTTCTTTTGCATTGGTATAGCTTCTACATACTGTTCATACCATTTACGTTTCAAAACACAGAAATGAATATTTGGTAAAATTTACTTCAACTTCTATCTGAAACAAAAGCTAGCATTCCAGTTACATCAGATTGCAAACAGCTGGTCACCCACAAAAAAACTTTTTATAAATGACTGTGACCAGAGAATACAGCAGTTTCCTTTACACTGATCCACCATTACTATGTAATACTAGTTATCACTCCTGTAAATCTGATACAGTTTGATTCTGATCATGTCTTGGCTTTTGAAGGACTCAGAATGCAGCAATTAAATAAGCAAAAGGGAGAAATGAGAGTGAACACCAACATGCGTTACAGTAAATCAAATTCTACAAAATAAATAATTAACAATACTTACTGCCGTAGATTTTGGAAGTGGAAATTTGATTCTGGATGAGAAGGAAGATGTTTCACATGGGAACTTCAGTCACATTTTTTTTCTAGGTGATGTAGCTTCAACCTTCACAGCTGCTTTTACTAGATCTATGTAAACAGGCATTTGTGGCATAATTGAAATAAAATAAGTCAAAGGGAAAGTGCATAAAATAGATTTTTTCCCACTTGACTCAGTTTCCTATAAGTTGATCTTTATTCACAGTATTGACATCTACACTGGAAATACTTTCTTTTCTTTTAATCTTTCTCACCCTGCACAACAATTTGCCTTGACTTCTCAATGCTTGAGCCACTAATCTTTTCCTTGTTTCCTACCTAATTAATCACTCAACAACACTCAGGATTAAAGTTACTGCCCCTACCTTTTGACAGCCTTAGTTCAGGTTTGTCTTCTCCTCTAATACCACCCTCTTTCACACCAGTGCCATTGCTCCAAGGTCACCACCTGATTACAATCTGATTGGCTCCTCAGACCCTGCTTTGTAAATTTCCAGCTCTTCCTTTTGGGTAACAAACCTTGTGAGCTCATTCCAGCCACCTACTCTGTCTTGTCCTCTTCTGCTTTTGCATTGCTGAGAAAGATTTTGTAGCCTAGAAATACGTTGTGGGCCATACATTCTTTGAGGACAAAAGTCTTGTTTTATTTATACGTTTATTTCCAATACTAATTATTAGCAATGACTGCCCCCCCCATTTTTTTTTACATTCCTATCTTTTCTTTTCCCCACCCCCTACATGTGAATTTTTCTGTTCTTACTTCTTTGTTCCACCTGGTAGATTTTTTTTTCATAAAATTTTACTAGCATCTCCTTCTTAGTAGAATTGGCAGACCCAGCCTTTTAAAAAGTTAATTACTGTCTATTGTCTAAACTTATTTTAGCAGAGTGCATATTGTAAGGAACAGTGAGAGACAGAGATCAGCTGAGACCACCAGGCTTGTGCAAAGGCAATGTGGCATGGAATTTATTATGCCCGGGTGCAGGTAGACAGGGGGTGAAAAGGCTGTCTTCAGGGAACAAAGAGAAGCAGGCCTTTTTTATAGGAACTGAAAGAAGACAGGAGACATTAGGTGGGAAGATTTTAATAAACATCTGTTGTCAAAGTTCTCTGGCTATCTTGCACCTCAGTGGACAAAGTCCTTGAGGCATCTGGTGTAAATTTTTGGGTGGTTCTAGATGTCCAGGGACCTCAAAATTCCTCATTCTATCTTATCTCCTTTACGACATCCTGTGCTTGCCTGTTGCTGAGCTGAGTCCCCACTGAGAACAATACCTCTGCTGGCAAACAGGTTGGGTGCTGGAAGTTCATGTCTGATTCAAGCCTTGCACACACTGTACTGTAACTACTTGTTTCCATGTCTTTCTCCTTTTTAAAAGCAAGTATCCCAAAGGCAAAGAGTATTTCTTAAAATCTTCATACCTCTTGGGAACTAAAACAGTTTCTGAAACATTGTTTTAATATGTGGTCACTGTTTTAATGATTTTCCATTTATTGAAACTTTACAGTACATATTTATTAAGTAAAATCTAAAGTATGTAATCTGTTATGAAACATCTCACTTATAAAGTCTCACAATACTGAACCTTATTCAGAGATTCAGAAAATAAACAAAAATGGCAACTTTAAAGTTGAAGAAAGATAATTAAATAATGTAAGATCCCATGAGTAAAGGAGGAGGTATACCTGTGGCAACAGGTAAGAGTTGAGAGGAGATGACAGGAACTTTGAATACTGGAGTTTTATCAAATACCATTCTCCAGTTGGATTTTCCTGGAATGTGGTAATAAATTGCAAAGAACTACGGTTTGGTCATTAAAGGTAATATTTCTACTTCAAAAAAAATTAGTTATTTTATAAAGTACTCATATTAAAATATTTTATTTTTAACCAAGTAAAACTGATGAGAATATTATGTAATCTTGTTACTAAGAACTCAAAATATTATTTACAAAATTTTTGAGGGTGAGCCTTTATTTCGCTACCATAATTTCAAATTGTCAGCATGGCAGACAAAAATGCAATGTGAAGATATTGTCACTTGAATATAAACATTGGTAGAAATTTAACTGAAACTTGTACTGTTTGATGTTTGTCATGATATTGAGGAAGGACATGCAAATTAAAATGTAGTGTTCTTTTCTGAGTTTAAATATCCCAGTGTTATTTAGCGATATAATCTACTTTTACCCAGGTATAGTTGTGCACGCCTGTAATCCCAACACCCAGAAGGATGAGGCAGCACAACTGCCATGAAATTGAGGCAGCCTGGGCTACACATTGAGTTCAAGGGAAGTCTGGATTGTAGTATAGCTCTCTATATAGCATGCTATATATAGCATGACCTCAAAAAATCAGTAAAATCAAATAATAAACTTTTCAAAAGGAGTATAGCAAGTGGACATAAAGTAGAGTCATAATAGGTTGTTTTTTGCTGTCTTACCATCTTCTTTCTTTTTCTGACACAGACCAGTTGAATTTTCAGAAGCTGAATATCCACAAGTTGCATATCAAAGAAGACAGCAATTTTGGGACCCTATTAGGCTTGCTCTTTTTACCTTGGCAATTGCAGCAATCATAGGAATTGCAATTGGTATTGTTACTCACTTTGTTGTTGAGGGTAAGTACCCACATCATATTTCTGTTGCCTAAGTGCTCCATTTTCTCAGTTTATAATGAAAGTGCAATAAAAGATAGACATTATTTTGTTGTAATTGTTATGACTAGCATAATTTTTACGTCACATAAAACTTTATTTTAGAGCTTCTGAGAGCATCTATGCATTAAAATCACTTCTACTTTTCTTTCTTTCTAATAGTTGTTTTTACACAACTGGGAATGACTAAAAAGAATACTGGCATGTATATGTGATAATGAATAAAATGCCTCTGTCACTCTGGACAATCTTAATGTTAGTCTTTTTGTAATAGAACTTCATCTATGAAATCTTGTCAAGTATTCAAGATGTACATTGAAAAGTAACTTGAGTCTTTACATTTAATAATGCAAATAATGCATGTAAATCCTGAAGAGGTGGAGCCTAGTGTCTGTTAGTGAATATTGATTCATTTATCTACTCATCCACCAAAAAGCATTAAGCAGCAATCTGAAAAATAGAAACAATCCAAAACAACAAAAGGAGTACAAATGATAGGAGCAAAATATTATCTCCGATACATCATTCTTAACTTCCTATTTTAAGTGAAGAAAGTATTTTTTAAGAAAAAAGAAATAAGAAAGAAAGTGCTTAGGGTCAATTTCTTAAATGGAAAAAATACAATAAAATATTGTGGTGATAATCTATTTCAGCCAGGAAAACAATATTTTTAGCAGGAGAAAAGCCAAATTAATAGCATCAATTACTTTTACATAGTAGGGTTATAGATTATGTTTATTCTCTTATAAATACTTCTCTATTCATTCCTATGTTTTTGACATAATATTTAGGGTCTTGAAAATGTTTTAAAATGAAATTACAATTAAGAGTAAAATATTTATCACAGAGTCTGCTGCATGATGTATGCAATAGATATGAAATATTATAGTAATTATTTCTTAATTTGTTAATTTTTTAAAAGCTCAAGCTGTGATTCTCTTTTACTAATATTACATGAAATGTTGCCTCTTCTTCAAATAAAAAAAAGATGCAACACTTTCTTTTTTTATTTGAGAGAAAAAGACACAGAAAAGAAAAACAAAAAGCAAAAGAGATAAACAAACGACAACAAACACAATAAAATAACAGTATAGGTTTACAAAACAAGATGATATAAATTTTACAGTGGTTATAATATTACATACTGTTACCTTCAAAAGGGTTGCTTAGATTAACAGATATAGACATGTAAAATTGATCTAATCATATGAGTACTAACTATTCTTTTCCAATAACTAATACAATTAGTAGCATAGTCATTTTAGCTATCTTATGTATATACACACAATTTATGTCTTTTTTCTTTTCCCTTCTTTCCTCCTTTCCCCTACCCCAATTACTTTTCCTCTTTGAGCAGTTTCTTACCCTTACATATTATATATTGTAGAGTTTGAATCGTATATACTTTTTCAGTTTCTTACACTAGGGAGACAATACAGTATTTACACATATGAGTTTGATTTATTTCACTTATGAGTATGGTCTCAAGTAGTGTCCATTTACTTACAAAAGTCTCAATGCAATCTTTTTTGATAGTTGAGTAGTACTCCATTGTATAAAAATCCCATGTCTTTTTTATCTATTCCTTGATTGATGGGTCCTTGGGTTGCTTCCAAGATTTGGCTATTACAAATTGTGTTGCCATAAACATGGGTGCACATATATCACTGTGGTATGATGTTTTCAATTCTTCCGAGAAAATGCCCAGAAGCGGGACAGCTGGGTCAAATAGAGTCTCTAATCCTAGCTTCTTAAGGAATCTCCACACTCATTTCCACAGTGGTTGCACCAGTCTACACTCGCACCAACAGTGGAGAAAAATTTCTTTTTCCCCACATTCCCTCCAGCATTTGTTATCGGATGATTTCTTGATCTTGGCCATTCTTTCTGGGGTGAGATGGAATCTCAGTATTATTTTAATTGATGCAACACTTTCTACCAAGGATTGAAATTCCACTGAAGTAAAATCTAGAAATCCTTATGACCCTGGGGCATCTGCAATATAGAGCATTTTCAAAGGCTGTGTCATTGCACAGCTGAAGTACCTGTGTCCACCTGAATATTCAGGGACTTTCTTGCTAGGAGGTGAAGTCGAGGATAGGAAAAGTTTAGGTAAAGATCATTTCAGGTGAAAGTGATAACAGAACCAAAATCCTAAGGGAAGGAACAACATAGTAAATGTTGTTAAGTACAGTTTGCTGCAGTTTCAACATTAACTGAAAGGGGAGCATGGAAAATATATTGCAAAGGTAGAAAGGCTGTAAGAAAAGAAAAAAAATTGCTGGGTCATAGGTAAAGGATGTGACAGTTGTCCCACAGACAATGGAAAAATGATAATGCTTCCATTGGAAAGTTGATGTTACCAAATTTGCAATAGAGGGTACTCTGGTGAATGGATTGGAAGAAAATTGGACCTCAGGAAAAGATGTTTATTAGAAAGCTGTCATGTTTTGCAAGCAGTGAGGGCACGAGCTGGAACATTAGTGGATCATTTGTTAAGAGGATGAATTTTTTTAAAGTGGGGAGATTTTTTTTAAAATATCAGTTTGATTTAGATAAACAACAGTTGATTAGTTAATAAAGACCTGAATTAAAGATGTAGGCTCTGTGAACATGGGAAAAGATTTGGAATAATCAATGGGTTGCATCAATAAGATGTAAAGACTGAAAATCTCACTGGATCTTAGAAATGAGGATGAAACTAAAACTCAGGTGACCTTGTGGATGGAACAACTGTTCATGAACATGCAAGTGCAGAAAGCAGAGTGGTTTGAGTAAGAGAAGAAAGAGGAAAATGCTGGAAATATGGACATGGGAAGGATAAGAACATAAACCTTGGAAGCTAAAATTAAGGGTAAAAATAAAATTACATTGTTAAACAAATGTCCAAAGAAGAAGGGAAAAAAATCTAGATTTCTTCATAAAACTAAAGCTGGGGTTTCTAGGAACATGATTGAGTCTGAGCTTGAGGACAAAAGTGAGAATTAAAACAAAGAAACAAACCATAAAAAGGTAGGTGCTATAACTGTTGCCCTTAATAATGGCTGTTTTAGGGTAGGAGTAGATTGTAGAGCATTAAAAAGTGAATAGGGAAGCAACAAAGTTAAAACACTACATGCAGACATCTATTTAAATAAGCTTAGTAGAAATATAGAAAAAACTTGAAAACTTTTTCAATATGGCATCATATTACAGTGTATATGTGATATACCTATGTTAGTAATTTTTTAAGGAAATAGACCATTTTTACATGATGTTTAACAATTGCTTTCAGTATTCCCTTCCTTTATATACTTCATGTCCAACTCTACGAAAACATTTATATATATATATTCTAAGAAAATGTTTACATATATCACATTTAGTAAGTATTCTTTGGGACCTGAATTTTTCTTGGCTTACTGAAATGATGAAATTATAAAATATTTTAAAAGTGTTTACAATAGTTTTTGTAGCAAGCACCCTATCCAGCACAATTGAGAACAAATAACTGATTTCATTTAATTATGGATCTTTCATTTATTTTACCTTTCAGATGATAAATCATTTTATTACCTTGCCTCTTTTAAAGTCACAAACATCCAATACAAAGAAAATTATGGAATGAAATCCTCAAGAGAATTTATAGAAAGAAGTCATCAGATTGAAAAAATGGTAAGCTAACTAGAAAACGTAAACATTTCTCAGTGTCGTTTTTGTGCAGCGCTTTGAACGTGGGTGTTTTAGATGGTAGTGTTCACCATTGGACTCCAGGTCCACTTCACAGAAGTAGACCTGGCTAGGGCAGTAGTGCCCCATGTGTGGGATCCACTGCTTCTCGAAACCTAATTTTTTTTCATATGTATGATGAGTTATATCCTCAAATGCCTAACATAAAGTGAATGGGAGGTAAATTTCCTAGATTATGTCATGTTGAAAATTTCTTTGTTCTGTGTTTCACTCAACTGAAAGTTTGGATGGTAAATCTTTAAATTGAGAATCATTTTTCCTTGGAAATTCAAGGCATTTATTTTTATTATTTCGCTAAATGTGACTGATGATAAATTGTTTCCTCCTAGGTGGCCAAGTTTTTCTCTCAAATCTTTAATACTTCTCTTTTCAGTTGAAATTTCACAGTGACATTCCTTGGTATTTAATTTTTTCTTTTGTTCATTTTTAAGGTTAATTATGGGTATCCAAGGCCCTACCACCTAATTTAAGGTGTGTTCTTTCCTATGTCTTTCTCAGAGGTTAAAAATTATTTTGAATTTCATTTAATCATTCATTACAGTTTTATCACCCATGTAGGTTTCCCTATGGACTATGCTGCACAATTTGCTACTTTTCAATTTTATGTAAGTGAAATCACATTATAACCTTCTGTGACACTGTCCTGACTGGTGGAGGGGCATCCACCATGCCATGACATGTCACTACCCTGCTGGAACTTTCAGCTACCAGGACCATAAACTCTCAACCTGAGTAATGAATTAAAGAGGTAGGGTTTAAAATAAAGGAAGATGGTTTATTTGGAAAAGGGAAAGAAAAAGACAAGACAGACAGCTGCTCTGGGAAGAGTAGGAGACACTGGAAAGGTGCACACCCACAAACCCTTGTCTCTGGCTCCTTAGGACTGGTGGTTTTTCCTGACCACTACATGAGCACCATCTGATTGACTCTCTGGGTATCTTTGATTCTAATTTGAGCATTTTTGCCTACATCATTCCTGGTCATTGGATTCCTTTCTGCCTTTTCGTGATGGATAAGTATGGGGAGGGGAGCCTCACAGAAGTGTTACACATTAAGTCAGGAGACATGCGTGTATCTGGAACAGTGGTATAGTGAGGCTCAAGTGTGAATATACATGTAAATCTATATATGCAGGGGTGTGTGTGTGTGTGTGTTTTATATACTAAGTAAGAGTCCTCAGGCAGCTGCCCTTGTCTCCTTTGAATTTTGTCTGGTGAGAAGGGCTGGTTAGCCTGGTCTTTCATGTTCCTGGAGACATCCCTATTTTGTATGTCAACTCTTCATGCTAAATTCTTTCATGAATTGTGTTACCTGGCACCTTCCCCAGGTCTGACTTCTCTCTTTCTTTACCTTTGTATTTTGAATTATTGGAGTCTAACCGCAGAGGCAAAAAATGGCTTTAGAAAGATTTCCTATTAATTTCTTTAATAAAGCTTAATGAGATCCTATTTTATACTTTTTCCTGCCTATGGTTCCTTGTCCCTCCAATTTCTTCTTTTCACTCTGCATTATGGTTTAAGGATTTTTCCATTTTATTGCATAAAACGAAAGTTCAGTCACTTTTGCCTCTGTGTAGATTACGGTAATAGAGACACACTACTTTCTTAACTCATTTCAAGGCTGGCGAACATCTGTCTGCACTTTTTGTGCCTAAGGAACAACCTTACCTGTTTCCTAGCTCACCGGCTAGAGCCTCCCCAGGTGGTAAAGCCAGCACGGCTTCACTGAGGCACGAGCCAAGCCGTGACTCAAGCAAGTATTCACTAGCTGTTTTTCAAAGTGTTTATAAATATTTATAACACTACTAGCAGAGCACGAGAGTTTGTGATAGCCTAAATTCTCCTAAAAATGTACTGGTTTGACCTTTCTGTTTTACCATGTCAAGAGTATGCATTACAGTACCTCATAGATTTGATTTTCACATCGCTGATTATTAATGTGCTCATCAGTGGTAATCACCTGTAGTTTGTCTTCTATAAATGCTTACTCATGAGTTTTTGCCATTTCTTATTACATTTTTCACTTTATTAGAAATATTTTCCTGGAAATGAATCCTCTATCCATTACCTTTTCATTTTATAATAAATTTGCCTGAATTTTAAAGCAGTTACAAGTATAATTCTTAACTGAGCTTGGTAGCACATGCCTGTCATCCCAGCACTCAGGAGGCTGAGAAAGGATTCTTGCAAACTCCAGACCAACCTGAGCTCAAGGCCAGCATGAACTGCATAGCAAGACCCTGTCTCAAAATAATAATAATAATAATAATAATAATGTCATTCTTTTATCAGTGCCTTTTTGGTTTCTACAATAAATCCTTTCTGATCCTTCAGAAAATTTCTAGTTTTGCTTTTTGTACATAAGACTTACGGAGTTGATATTTGCATGTGTTTTTGATTTAGAGATTCAACTTCATTTCAACTTCTGTATAGAAAACAGGGGTTTTGTTTTTTGTTTTTTGTTTTTTGTTTTTTGTTTTTTGCTTGTGTTTTGTTTTGCTTTGCTTTGTTTTGCACTGATGTTGGATAATCAGTCATTCCCAGCTGATCCAAAATGCCATCTCCTTATATGAATGGAGATGTTGCTGGACTCTCTTTCTATTCTTGGTCAACTTTTGTGTTTTTATGACTCAATGAAACCCACAAACTTTAGCCACTATAGCTTGACAGGAGGTGTTGGTGCCTCTTATATTGGTTTATTACAGCTGCCACAGAAGTTACCACAAAGTAGGTGTTAAAACAGCAAAAATCTATTCTCTAACAGTTCTAGAGACCAGAAATATGAAATCAAAGGCTCTAGGGAAGGATTCTTCCTTGCATATTCTAGCTTGTGGCCACTCCAATATTTCTTGACTTAATGCTACATAAAAAAGAGGCTCTGATGTATCGTGTCCAGCTTTATTCAGTCTTCTTTCTCTGCTTTTCTACCCTGATAAGGGCCTTATCATTGGGTCTCTTTGTTCTATGAACTTTGGGATTTTTTTATCCAGTTCTGTGAACCATGTTGTTGGTAGTTTGATTGGGATTCAATTAAATCTGCATATCAATTTTGGAAGTATGACCATTTTGACTATATTGGTTTTGCCTATCCAGGAACAGGGAGTATCTTTCCATTTTCAGATGTCTTTTTCAATTTGGAAGCATTTTTAAAAGACAGTCATTGGCAGCTTACTTAATGATTAAGTAAAGGGGACATGGGTGCATGTGTGTATCTGGTGCAATATTATACTGATGTTAAAGCAAGAACATACAGACATGCGTGTGTGTGTGTGTGTGTGTGTGTGTGCGTTTGCACACGCATGTGTCTTACATATTAAATAAGAGTTTTAGGGGGCCGTCTGATCACTCTCATTTGGTCAGGTGGGTGAGGGGAGCTGGCTTTCCTGGTAATTATGTTGCCTGGCACCTCTCTCGGGTCTAGCTAGCTTTTCTGTCCTTATCTTCTTAATTATCCTGACTCCAGGGCAGAGACTGCTTTTGGTGAGAGGCAGAAACTGCTTTTAGTAAGTTTCTCTATTGATCTTAATAAAGCTCCATGCGGCCTTTATCCTATCTTTTGTCTACCTATAGGGCTCCCTGGCTCCACAAGAAGAGTCCACCGAAACCCTTTCTGTGTGCCTCTCTGTGTTGTAAAACTACAAGATAGTTTGAAGGACCATCTTTAAGTTGTTTTTCTATCTTCCTTGTTTTACTTCAAGGGAATAACACTTGTAATACAAAAACTCCCTTAGGGATATAAAAGTTACTTTTATTTTTGTTTTGTTTTGTTTTGTATTTTTGCCTTTCCTAATGTTTCTAATTTTATTGTTATTATCACAGATCAATGAATGTTTTCATAGCTACAAGCTAACCCTCACCTGAAAATGGAGGATGTGTAATGACAGCTTCCAAAAACACAGAGACCCTGAAATAGATACATTGAACAGCATTTTGAGCTCCAACTAATTTATTCTTATATCTTTTGGATCCCCAAAAACCAGAATCTATGATTGAGGGTTCTTGGTTCAGTGATTTATTAACCAAGAACCTTCAGGAAAAAAAGGAAGCAGAAATGGCAGGAAAGAGCAAACAAAGAAACTAACCCAAGATATAGCTTCAAAAGTGCAGCCTCAGCCTGACCTGTGTAGGAGACCTGCAGCCTAAACTCATTACAGAGGCGGTCCCCTGTGTAGAGGGGACTGGGCTGGGCTGTTTATCTTATTGTAAACAGAGTACCCAAATGTCCCCAGGGCAGGTGAGGTGCTCAGGCCCTACTAGGGCAAGCCTCTGGAGAAGTGCAGGTGTGAGCTGTTACCAGCTAATTTACAGAAGGTGGGGGATGGGCACCCCCCCACACTGAATGCTGCGTAGGTAGAGAATAAACATACGCTGCAATTCTTCTTTCATCACACTTCATCATCATATAAGTGATTCTAGCTTCTTAAGAGATCTCTAAAGAAGGAAATGTGTATTTTCTTGATATACAACTTGATAAACACCACAACAATATTGGCCTGGGGCCCTAGATCATCCGGGGTATGATCCTGGCTTTGCTTCACTTTCTTTGGTTGCTCAGTACACTGCACAGTGTCCTGTATTCCCACAATAACTCACTTTTGCAGCAAATAATAGAAACTTAATTAGCAAACAAATTAAATATACACAGGCAAAAATATAATGAGAAGACCTGGGAAAACCTAGAGATTCATTGGCTTCAGATATGGCTGGATTCAGATGACCAGTGTCCTCAGGCTTTTTTCTTCCTTTTTTAATTTCCCATGTGGCAAATATGATAGTTAGTAGCTAGTTGATATTTACAATTTTCTAGGTTAGTGACTAAAGCAGGAAAAGAGAATTTTCCATAACTGTCCTTAAGGAGATGTCTGAAGAATCAAATATGTTATTTGGTTGGCCAAAATTGGAACATATGTCCACCTCTGCTTATTAAACATAGTGGCCTACAGAATAGTACTGTGCTCCCCTTGTGTGATGCAGGGGAAGGGGAATGTGTGGCTTCCTCTGAACCATCTGTGCCACTTGGTCCATTCAGTGGTCCATTTGACATTTCTACTTGAAGCTAAGTTATCACATCTATGTCCCATTCTTAGAAACTTCTTCCTTTCCCATTTCTTTTCCTGTTCAGCAAATGAGAGTGATATTGGAATGATATCAGACCCCCAAATGATACAGGGGAGATACTGTATTGTCAGATACACTGAGGTCATGTTCCCCAAAACTGAACAATGAATTCTAATGAACAACAGAGGTTAAGAGTAGAAAATATTTATTGAGAGTTGCTGAGAAACAGCAAGGGACCCAATTGGGTCAATGAACTTACTTTCTGGAGGGAGTATTATAGAGCAAAATCATGAGGCAGGTATAAAATCATGAGGTGAGTATAATGTGGGACAAAACTATGATCAACCAATAAGATTACAAGGATAGCCATTTAGGTAATGTTGATTCATTGGGGAAGCAGCTCACGTAGCTAGTGTGCATGGAAAGAACAAAGGACTTTTCAGGAAGGGATGGGTCTGGGGCACTTGGTCACTTACCAAGGTGACTGATGTCTATTTAGATTTTATTGGACCAAGTGTTACCATTCATCTCGCCCCTTGAGGAAACATGTAGACCTAGTCATTTTGTCTATTTCTTTCTTTCTTCTTTTTTTTTTTTTTTTTTTTTTTTTTTGAGACAGGGTCTCCCTGTGCAGTTCAGGCTGGTCTTGAACTCACTTTGAAGGTCAGGCTGGTCTCAAACCTGCAGCCATGCTCCTGCCTCAGCCTCCCAAGTGCTGGGATTACAGGTGTGTGTCACCACAACTGGCACTTCTGTCTTTATTTTGAAACCTTATTTTGAGACCCAACTGCTGTGCCTCTGGCCACAGTTGCAATGTGTTCTCATCTTTGTATTGACTCTCTCAAGGGCTGATCCCTGTCTGACTGACTAGAATATTTCCACCTAACTGTCTATAATAATGTCATTGTCCACCTACTTGTCTACATTTCCCTCATCCTTATGTCTAATCTACCCACAAGTCATGTTTCTGCCTCACATTCATTATTTTCATTCATTATTTGCATCATCCCTCATGTAGGCAATCACAGTTATCACTGCTTCTGCTTCAGAATCCCTCTAATATCATAGCTACATAGCAGTAGAAGGTTCTTTTGCACTGAGTATACTCCTGCACACTTGTAATCCCAGCACTCTGGAGGCTGAGGCAGGAAGATCATAGTAAGTTCAAGGCCAGCCTGGGCTATATAGTGAGTTCAAGGTTGGCCTTAACTACTTAGTTAGACCCCGTCTCAAAAAAGGGGAAAAAAAGATCTTTTGTAAATACATTGTTATTCCTTTGTTTAAAATGTCATAAATGACTACCAAATACATTTGGAATAAAATCCAAGCGCCTTACCAAGCCCCCAAGCAACAGTGTGCTTTGGCTTCACCACTCCGATTTAAACACTGCCCTTTTTGCTACCTGCGCCACCCTTACTGGCCTTTTCTGGACCCTTGGAGCAGTTTCTTTCTTCCACCTGAAAGTTGCCCCATGACCCCAGTTTCTTGTGCTTTTTCCTTCAGTTCTCAGTGAAACATCATCTGCTCAGGGAGCCCCTGCTGAGCCCAATCCCCAGCTATTCTCTATTATTTTACTGTGCCAATGGCCTTTGGTGATGAATGTCTTTTTAGCTGTTACAGCATATGTCTCTGCTGTATGTTTGAGGGCTTACCATTTTTTGTTCAATACTCTTCACGTGGTTTCTCTCACAGTGAGTTAAAACTGGGAGAGTCCTACCTGACCGTGTTGAATAAATAAATAAATGACAAAAGGGGAAGAGGATGTGCATAATGAATCACAAGGGGGGAGAGAAAGCAGTATTTTTTTAAAAAGTTGTGTGGCTGCATTTATGTATTTATTTATTTACTTTTTTTTTTTTGTATCAGTGATTGAACTCACAACCTCACACCTGCCAGGCAGGCACTTAGGCCACTGAACTAAATCTCAGGCAGACAACAGCATTTTTTAAACCATGTTAGTTAAGATTAACCATTACCAGAGAACCCATCTTTAATGAAAACATTATTGTCCACCTACTTTGTACAAGGCTATCTACAGGCCAATGCCAACCAGCACTGTCCCTGCCTCCCAGGAGTTTATAACATTATAAAAAGAACACAGAATGAAATCTTAAATAATAATGTGGTTGACAGTATGTGAGCTGCCACAGTACCCCATACAGTTATCAAAATGCATGGTTCGAATGACTAAAATGTGTAGAAAATCCCTTTGAGTCAACAGAAGGCTTTCCTTGGAAGGGAAGGGAGACAGAATCCACTTTCTTGGTGTATTTGTCCTTGATTCATATTGCCCTGACAGTAGCAGGAGATCTACAATACTTGCCTGTCCTGATTTTTTTGGGTGGACCCTGAAAAACATTTCCCCTCAGGCATCCACTAGTAACTAGTAACTGCTGACCCTTGTGGAGGACTTAATCTAAAGGCAGTGCTGAGCTAGCAGAAAGTATACCCTGGAGCTCAAAAACAGTAAGCTGGTGGGCAGCAGCCTTCCTGTTTGGAATACAAACAAGGACTAGAACCAGAACCTAATTTTAAAGTGAATGAATACTTTCATCATCTGCTTAGATACTGTATTTCTAAAAAAGCAATAATTAGCAGCAAAATTCTTAGGTTTGAGCCACAAACTGAGACTGGACTAAATATCACAGTATGTACAAAGTTTCTGCTAGAAAAAATATCAATATAAATTCAGCTTCCAGAAAATGATTGCAGCCATGATTAGGTGTCTAAGGAGAGACTGTTCTCATAGCCCTTATAAAACTTGCAGCAGAAAGAGGCTGTCTGTTAAGGGCCATGTTATGGTTTGTGTCTTGGTGGCCCCCCAAGCCTCATGCAGTCATGGATGTGGCTGAGTCTAGCATCTGTGATTGGTTCATTGTCTAGCGCTGGGATTGGTGGTGCGAGTGCTGCACCTGCCCAGAGGCATGGAGCCGGCATACAGTGCAAGGGAGAGAAGGAGGTGTACTTGTCCCTTTTGCCCTTTCACTCTTGTTCCTTGTGGCTGCCATGAATGGCTGTCCCTCAGCCACATCACCCTGCCTTGGAGCCAGCTGAGTATGGACTGAAACCTCCAAATAACTGTAAGATAAATAAACCTTTCCTTCCTTCATTTTGGGCATCAGGTATTTTGTCTCAACAACAAGAGAAAAGTAACCAAGACAGGCAGCTTCCCCCAGGACATTTCTTCCCATTAAAAAGAGACCAAAGCCAAACTTTATTCAGGCTTCTGCTAGCTTATTTGTGTGATTCTTTACAAAACCCTGCATTAGCTAAGAACCCTGCTAAGTCAATTTAGCAAGAACCCCACATTTTTAATGTTTTATCATCCTCTGTCTGATGGTCTTCATTCTTTACCATCCCCCAGAAGGTGTCTGATCACCTTGCCCTGTCAGTAAGTATCTTGGTAAGTGGATTCATGTGGAATCACCCCCTACTCTTGCTATTTCCTTAGTAATTATCAACTCACACCCCCATTCTTCATCCATAAGTCCCCACTTGCCCTTGCTTCAGAGTTGATTTCGATCACTCATCTATGTGTGGCAATGATCGGTACCTATTCACAGAAGTGGTCTTAAATTGTGTCTTCCTTGATGTGCTTTAACAAGTGTCATTGAATAGTATTTCTTTTACCGTTTCCCTAAAAAATCTCTGAGTATCTGTCCATTATTTAAGTAACTGAATGTTGTCAGTGCCACTTAATTAATGTAGTCAACACATGATTCCCTGGGTTCAAATTGTAGACCCATCACTTCCTGCACTGCCTTGGACCGGTTCAAACATCCTGAGTCTTAATTTCCTTCTACATTAGTGAGAGGTTTATTCACATAAGCTGTTATTAATGGTCATACTAACTTTGTATTGTATCCAAATCTATATGTTTTTAATAGAGGTCACAGGGGACTTTGGTAAACTCTATCACATTTCAGTTTGAATAGATTCTTGATATTTTCTAACACACTGCAATGTGATAGGCTCCTGATCTTTTCCCAAAATGTCTCAGTGCATACCCACCCACCATACCCACACAACTTGGGGTGCTGCAGAAGCCTCAGCTGGACCCTGGGTGATCCCCGCCAGGCTATCGGGAAGGTGAGTAGGATGAGGGCCACATGGGACCCACCCACAACCCAGGCCCGTGGGTGCCATGCCCACCCCGTGCCTGATCCCCCCACCCTGAGCTAGCCACACACTAGTGAGCCTGCCCATGGGAGACTCTGCCTTGGCTCAGCTCTAGCCACAGTCTGTGGACATTGGGGCAGAGCCCACCTGGGTATGGTTATGTCTGTGGCTTTAGCTGTGAATGTTACTGGGGTTTGAAACATGCTAGTGTCTCCGTCTTTCAAAGGCAAGAACCTCCAGTATCCCTGTGGCAATCATATCAAAAAGGAGACTTCCTCTTGATGCTGGACCATCCTCATCAATACCGCGAGTGTTCTCTCGCTCTCTTGATTTTTAGTTTTTTCAGTAACTAAAAATCCTGAGGAGCTGGTGCATGGACATAACACAGTTTAATCCTCCTTATGTCCCTGTATCCCCTCACTTTCTCCTTTCACCTCCTGGTCCCCTTCCCATTTGCAAACCATCTAGATCCTGTAATGTCTTTTATTTTGTTCTTTATACTTCGAATTTCTCATATCAGAGAAATTTAATCTTGCATGATATGTAAATGTGTGTGCCTCTGATTTATTTCACCTAACAGTATGATCTCAAGATGCATCTATTCCAACAAATGACTCAAATATATCCTTCTTTGTAGCAGAGTAGCACTCCATTGTGTGGAAGTACCACATTTTCTTTATTCATTTATCTGTTGCTGAATTCGCTCTCCTGTTTTTAAAACAAGACCATGAAGTCTTGAGAGGGTGGTCCAAATTTTCATGATGATTTTCATCCTTGATCTTATGGTAACATTCCTGCTCCAGCTGCAGACCATGGGGATTTTACTTGCAGCTTAAAGGATACAGCTGCCTGAGTAACCACTGCTGACAAACATGCTACTTCCCTTGTGAGCCAAGTATTGCCTCATTTTGCTCCTTTTGATACATTAGATATGTGTGCATGCGTCTCTAGTAGAGTCCTGAGAGGTAGAGGAAAGACTGGTGCGATAGTGAACATCATTGGTTACCTAGAAGATCTCTGATATTTGCTGCTAAACTTGGGACAAGTATGTCTGTGGTAAGAATTCATAGTTGTGTTTTCTTCCAGCTCTTCCCTGTTTGGCATATATCTTGTGGATAAACTGGGACAGAGTTTGAGAGGGGACAAGTACAAACTGGACCAAAAGGAAGTAGAGAGACCACACTTATTTCCAAAGAATCAACTTGTCCCAGACAGGGAAGTAAGCAGGGCAATGACTTTGCCTAATGGGATCAGACCAGAGAGCCAGATCCAGGGAAGAATCTCCATCTGCAGTGTGCACAATAGGACGTTTTGACAGTGAGACAGGTGATTTCCTATTGTGGAATGACTTTGGCTATTGCAGATATCTTTTCAGCAGCAATAATAATGAGAGTATGGCTAAAACAGAAAAATTAACCACCTGCTTACAAAATACAAATAATAATTTTATGGCATATATTTATCATGGAAAGAGACTGGTATTTGGCCATAGTTTCTCTCTCAATTATGGGCAGAGAGCATACTGGAGATATTTTTGTTATTGTTACTTTGAGAAATTGTGCTGTCCTAATGGAAATAAAGAAAAGGAAAAGAATAATTTTAAGTAAATTTTTCTCCATTAACTCTATCATGGTTTCTTTTTCAAATTTTTATTTACTTTCATTAGTACATGTTTGCAATACTTAATAATTACATTCACTGTGGAGAATTGGTAAGTGTTCATAACACATTTCAATTCCTTACTTTTCCCCTCCAAACTCCCCATTTTTTTTTCCAGCATTGGGCTCATTTATTTACCTTATAAGACCTTACAAAGTTAATTATCATATATACAGATTAAAAGTCAGGTGAATAGATCAAAGAACATATAAAACATGTAAGATAATTGTACCCAACTGTAAGTCAAGGTGTACTTTTACCTTTCTATTTGCTTTTATTTATTTATTTATTTATTTTGTTCAAGACAGGATCTCCTGTCTTATGGATTTCATAAAGTAGATTCAAGGAGATATCCAGGAAAATAAAAACTCCACTGAAAGTATTCAAAGCAGATTAGGCCAATATGAAGACAGGATCTCAGATATTGATGACAGGCTTGCAGTTAGTGACCAGGAAAATAAAGATTTCTGAAAACTAGCAAGGGAACATGAGAAATCAATCCAGCAACTGCTAGATGAGACAATGAAGAATAATTTAAGATTAATTGGAGTCAGTGAACAAGCAGGTGACACCACAAATGACATTAAAAACATATTCACAGACATCATGACAGAGAACTTTCCTGGTAGAGAAAAATAATTTGACATACAAATAAGTGAGGCATATTGAAATCCAATTAAAGCCGGGCGTGGTGGCGCACGCCTTTAATCCCAGCACTAGGGAGGCTGAGGTAGGCGGAGCGTTGTGAGTTCGAGGCCGGCTTGGGCTACAACGCGGCGCAAGGCCGGCCTGAGCTACATAGTGCGACCCTGCCTCAAAAAAAACCAGGGCCGGGAGTTTGGCTCAGTGGTTTAAGCGCCTGCCCTGGCAGGCGCGAGGCTGTGAGTTCAATCCCCGGTGCCGCAAAAAGAAAAAAAAAAAAGAATCCAATTAGCAATGATAAAAAATAAAAACTACTTCCAGGTATAACATAGTCAAGATTCCAGAAATTCAACACAACAATAAAATCTTAAAAACCATTAGGGAAAACAAACAAATCACTTATAAAGGAAAGCCCATCAGAATTACAGCTGTCTTCTCAGCACAGACTCTCACGTCAAGGAGAGCTTAGAGTGAAGTACTCCAAGTTCTAAAGGAAAACAACTTTCAACCCAGATTGATGTATCCTGAAAAATTATCTTTCAAAATAAATGGAGAAACAAAATACTTCCATGACAAAGAGCATCTGAGGAAATTCACAACCACCAAACCAGAACTCCAAAATGTTCTGAAGGACATTTTAGAAAGAGATAATAAGGACTATAACTCCATGAACCCCAACAGAAGGAATCCACCAGGAAAGGCAAACAATTAGAAGGAAGGGAAAAAGAAAAACAAATGGGAGAGCCAATAATAGGAAAATAACATGATGAGTATAAGTCAATACACATCAGTTTTAACTATTAATGTTAATGGTCTCAATTCACCAGTCAAAAGACACAGACTGACAAAATGGATCAAGAAGCAAGATCCAACAATGTGCTGTATACAAGAAACACATTTAATTCAAAAAGAAACTCATAGACTGAAAGTCAAAGAATGGAAAACAATACTCCATGCAACAGGAATTCAGAAAAAAGTAGGAGTTGCTATTCTATTTGCAGATAAGTCAATTTCAAGCCACGACTGATTAAAAAAGACAAAGAAGGTCACTGTATCTTGGTAAAGGGAACATCCAACAGGAAGAGATAACAATCATAATATATATGCAACAAATATTAGTGCACCCACTTATATAAAATAATTATTAATGGATATGAAAAATTAAATAAGCCTTAATACAATTGTATTGGGAGACCTCTATACCCCACTGTCACAAAAACACAGATTAACTAGACAAAAAGTCAATAATGAAATATTAGAACTAAGTCAAATTTTTGAGCAAATGAACTTAGTAGATGACTATTGAGTCTTCCACTCCACAACATCAGAATACACATTCTACTCAGCTGCACATAGGACATTCTCAAAAATAGACCATATACTGGCTCATAGAACATGCTTAAGTAAATGTAAAGGAATTGAAATTATCCCAAGCATACTATCAGACCACAGTGAAATGAAATTGGAAATCCATGCCAAAAGAAACCAAAAGAACTTCATCAACACATGGAAATTAAATAGTACCCTACTAAATAGTCCAAGGGCCACAGATGAAATTAAAGAAGAAATTAGACAGACTTTACAGTTGAATGACAATGAAAATACAACATACCAGAATTGTGGGGCACAATGAAAGTAGTCTTAAGAGGGAAATTTATAGCAGTAAATACCCATATCAGTAAAACAGAGCAACCTCATATAAACAACTTAATGTTGAACCTCAAGTTTCTAGGAAAAAAAAAAAAAGAGCTCATACAAGGGAGGAAATTATAAGGATCAGAGCAGAAATTAACACACTGGAGACCAAAAAGCAATACAAAGAATCAATGAATCGAAGAGTTGGTTCTTTGAAAGATTCAATAAAATTGACAAACCCTTAGCCAACCTTATCAAAAAAAAGGAAAGAAAAGAGTCAAATATATGCAGTTAGGAATGAGAAGGGTGAAATCAAAACAGTCCGTGTAGAAATCCAGAAAATCATCTATACCTACTTTGAAAACTTGTATTCTAATAAGATGGAAAATACAGAAGAAATGGACAGATTCCTACACCCAAGTGAATTACCTAAGTTGAATCAAGAAGATATAAAAATCCTAAACAACCCAGTATCAATAAATGAAATTAAAGATGTGATTATAAACCTGTCAACAAAGAAAAGGCCAGGTCCCGATGGATTCACTGCTGAATTCTACAAGAAATTTAGGGAAGAATTAATGCTGACACTCCTCAAACTCTTTAATGAAATTGAAAGGAAAGCAATACTCCCAAATTCATTCCTGGGAGCAAGCATTACTCTGATTCCAAAACCAGAGAAGGACCCAACTAAGAAAGAGAATTACAGGCCAATCTTCCTAATGAACATTGACACAAAAATCCTCAATAAGATACTGACAAACAGACTGCAGCAAATCATCAGAAGGATTGTACACCATGATCAAGTAGGATTCATCCCAGGGATGCAGAGATGGTTCAACATACATAAATCCATAAATTTAATACATCACATTAACAGAGCCAAGGATAAAAATCATATGATTATCTCAATAGATGCAGAAAACACTTTTGACAAAGTGCAGCATCTATTCATGATAAAAACTCTACAGAAAATTGGAATAGACGGTCTTTACCTCAATCTGATAAAAGCCTCAATCTACACAAACCAACAGCCAATGTCATACTAAATGGACAAAAACTGAAAGCTTTCACTCTAAAACCAGGAACAAGGCAAGGATGTCCATGGTCTCCACTCTTATTCAACATAGTCCTGGAAACTTTAGCCAGAGCAATTAGACAAGAGAAAGAAATAAAAGGAATAAATATCAGAAAGAAAGAAGTTAAACTATCATTATGTGTAGATGACATGATACGCTACTTAGAAGATCCCAAAAACTCCACCAAAAGACTTCTAGATTTAATAGGCAGATTTAGTAATGTAGCTGGTTACTAAGTCAACACTCAAAAATCAATAGCCTTCTTGTACATGAATAATAAACTCACCGAGAGAGAAATCAGGGAAACAATACCTTTTATAATAGCATCCAAAAAATGAAATACTTAGGAATCAATCTAAAAAAAGATGTAAAAGATCTCTATGTTGAAAACTATAGTACTCTGAAAAAGGAGATTGAAGAGGATATTAGAAAATAGAGAGATACCCTGTGCTCTTGGGTAGGAAGAATCAATATAGTGAAAATGGCCATACTTCCAAAACTGTTACATAGATTCAATGCAACCCAATAAAAATTCCAATAACATATCTCACAGAATTAGAGAAAGCAATCCTAAGTTCAACTGGAACCAGAAGAGAACTAGAATAACAAAGATATTCCTGGACAACAAAGACAAGACAGAGGGCATCACAATTCCTGACTTGAAATTATACTCTGAAGCTACCATGATAAAAAGTGTGGTACTGGCAGAAAAACAGACCCAAAGATCAATGGAATAGATTAGAAGATGCAAAAACAACTGCAGACATACTAAGCTACCTTATCTTGGACAAAGGTGCCAAACACATTCATTGGAAGAAAGACAGCCTCTTTAATAAATGATGTTGAAAAAACTGGCTTTCCACGTGCTGAAGATTAAAACTGGATTCATATCTTTCACCATGCACTAAGCTAAAATTTGAATGCATTAAAGATGTCAATATTAAAACAGAAACATTAAATTTGCTAGAAGATAGAATAGGTAAAGTTCTTCAAGACATTGGTGTAGGCAAAGACTTTACGAATAAAAGCCAGGAACTAATGCAAAGACTCAACAAATGGGATCTCATCCTACTGAAAAGCTTTTGCACAGCAAGAGAAAACACCAACAGAATGAAGAGACAACCCACAATGTGGGAGAAAATGTTTGCCAGTTGTCCCACAAATAAAGGATTACTATTGAGAATGTATAAAGAACTCAAAAAAGTCGGTCCTCCCAGATTTAAAGACCCAATCCAAAAATGGGCATTTAAGATGAACACACACATTTTAGATAAAAAAGTACAAACAGCAAATAAATACATGAAAAAATGTTCCACAGCACTGGTCATTCAAGAGATGTAAATTAAAACACTGAAATTCCACCTCATCCCAGAAAGAATGGCTAGTATTAAGAAATCAGCCAATAACAAGTGCTGGAGGGGCTGTGGGGAAGAAGGAACCCTTCTCCACTGTTGGTGGGAATGCAGGCTGATGCAACCACTGTGGAAATCAGTGTGGAGATTCCTCAAAAAGCTAGGATTGGAGGTCCCATTTGACTCAGCTATTCCCCTTCTGGGTATCTTCCCCAAAGAATTAAAAACATCATACCACAGGGATATAGTGTGTACCTATGTTTATAGCAGCACAGTTCATAATAGCCAGATCTTGGAAACAATCTAAATGAATGGACAAAAACAAATGTGCTATTTCTATATAATGGAATACCACTTAGCTATAAAGAATGATAAGCTGGATACTTTTATGCATAAATCGATGTGCTTGAGAACATACTTATCAGTGAAATAAATAAGTCATACGTGTGTAAGCATTGTATTATTTCACTTGTGTGACAAGCTGAAAGAAAAACTATGCATATGTTTATGTATATGCATATTAAAAAGTAGTTAGGATAGTTTTTTTTAAAAAGGCACAATGGTCTCCTTTGTCATCCACATGGCCTGTTCAAAAGTAAATTCAATGCTTCCCCTCACAAAAAGAATTCTGCTGAGATTTTGATAGATATTGAGGTGAATCTATAGATAAATTTAGGAAGAATAAATGTTTTGCTATTTGTCCAATTCACATACATAGTCTCTCTCCACTTATTTAGGTTGTATTTGAGTACTTTTGATCATTTTATAGTTTTTAGGACACAGATAATGAATATATTTTGGTAGATTTATACTGTAATGTTACTTTAAGCTCTTTTGTGATGTTGTAACTCGTGCCTTTACAATTTTACTTTGTATTGTTCATTTCTTGTATATAGGGCAACACTAGATTTCTGTATATGGCTTTGTGACCTTGTACCATGACCTTGCTAAACCTGCTTGTCTGTTCTATTGATTTTCATATAGATTCTTTGTAAATTAAAAAAAAAAAGGAAATCCATGAACATTTCATGAGCATGTTCAGTTCCATGAATATTTAGAATCCTTTCAAGGTTCAGACTGAAAAACTAAGGAAAGCAATGTTGATGGCACGAGTTGTGAAATGCATGACCTATGCTAGTACCAGAGATGAAATCCTAAGTGTCCTAGAGATGACTAACAAAACGAGGGTGTCAGAGGAACAAAGAGGTTGTCATATCGCACAGCACAAGGCTCAGAAATGGCACTGTCACTTAAGAAATCAACAAACCTGCTTATCAGTTGACTGGATACTGTATTAAAAATAAGTGCAGCATAAAGTGGTCTTTTTGTAACATTAAGGTTTCTGCCTTAAAAAGAGCACACACTCATTTGACAATAGTTAAAGGTAACATCATAAATAATCGGCCAGATGCTAGGGTAAGTGTGAAATGTGACAAAATCTTATTTCATTCTTCAGTCAACAACATGAGGCAGAGATTCTCATTATCCTATTTTCCAAAGGTTTAGAAAAGTTGCATAACTCTCTTGAGGTTTGTCGGTTCTTTAATGACTAGAACCCTGGTTTAGTGTCATCACTGTGGAGTCAGTCTAGGTGATGGGCCATTAACTGAAAAGCTTGTCTTTGCCTTATGTTTCTAGATAAAACAATGATTAGTAAATATTTGCACGAAGACTAATATTATATATTTTTTTAAATCAGATGTCTAGGATATTTCGACATTCTTCTGGAGGAGGTCGATTTATCAAATCTCTTGTTATCAGATTAAGGTATGTAAACCTAGTCTGTAACTTCAAACCAACTATGTTAAGGTGAAGCATTTAATCACCATGATTGTTCAACTGCCCTGCAAAAATGTGCAGAAACAGACATTTCAGAGATCTGCAATATCATAGGTCATGCTGCCTAACCACTTCTCACTCACAGTGGGAAGATGAGATGGAAAGCGCTGCATGATGGGAAAGTCTCATCAGAGAGAAAAAAGATGCCCAAAGGGTACAGATGGTGCTGCTAACATCATCCTACCCCTTAATTAGAAATCATGCTTCTTTAATGCTTTTTTTTTTAACTTTAAGCCTATACAATGATCAGATTATGACTTTCTCTGCAGCAGTTTTTCTTTAAATGTCAGTGCATTTTGTTATTATTTTAAAGTCTCTTTCTATTTTAATGCTTTGCTGAAAGGTTTAATTTCTTAATAAATTAAACATGGTATTATCTGATACTAAACTTAATTACTAGAATCCATCCTGAATACTTTTTTGTATAATGTCAGAAGGCTGAGTATGTATGTATATAAATATATATGTAATAATAAAAAATAGTAAAAATATACACAAATCTTCTTCCCTTCTTGGTGGTAAAGTGAATATGTGTGGGTTGTTAAATGATGAAGGGGTCCATGCCTTTTTTCTCTTTTGCCCTTCTTTCTTTTTTACATTTTTTATTCTCCCTTTTTTTCCTATCTCCTCTCTTTCCTTTGTTCCTCTCTTCTTTTTTCTCTTGTCCTTCAGACTAAATTAATCTTGTAAGGCTGTTAGAAGCTTTCCATGCATACTCATCACAGTATATATTATGCATTTGAATCACTACTTAAATGATTTCTGCCTATAAACTGTTTTTCCTAATGACTCAGTTATCAGCTGATCACATCAGCACTTTCACACAAACAAGGTGTATTTCACATCCTCAGTTCAGTACATATTCAAAGGGTCAGAAGTGGGGACCAAGAGGTAGGTGCTGGTGAGCGCTGTGGGGTGAAATCACCCTCTAAACCTCCTCCTTCTGGTTGACAGGCAAAGCAAGAGCAAGAGCCTGGAAACTGACATGGGAAGTGTTTCAGGGGCCAGACCTACAAATGGGAGACATCATTTCTGCTCCCATCTCACTGGCCACAGTTCATTAGAGAATGTTAGTAGACTTGAAAAGAGGTTAGAGATGCAAACTAGCTCTGTGCTCATCAGGCATGGCAGCCTGGGTTTGGTAAACAAGGCTCTCACACATCACTCTGAAAAATAATGACCTCAGGTACAACTGCTAGTCAAAAAGATTTAAGAGGCAAATCCTTTGAGTGTATGTCAAGTATGAATTTATAAACAACTTCTACCAAACCCTCTGAACTATGAGCCAAAGAAAAGCAGAAGATTATGTTTCCTGTCCTGTACCTCAACCAGTATTTCCAGCATGTTGCCTTTACTTCTCTAGTGCTTCCAACTCCAGATCATTGTACATCCATTCCAATTCCTTCATCTACAGGTGATTTTAAAATCCTGTGTGCACACACATCATCCATGTATTTCTTTAAGTTTAATAAGTCCTAAGAGGTCCACAGCTTGTGAGTAGAGGAATGGCATTGTTTGCCTGTGTTTTGCCCTGCAGTCCAGATGAACATGGCATGAACATTCTCATGGTGCTCATGTTCCGGTACCCGTCCACCGACAGTGTGGAGCGAATCAGGAGGAAGGTGGAAAGGACTTTATATCAAAGTCTGAAGACCAGGCAGTTGCCTTTTACCATAAGTAAGCCGTCACTTAATCTCACACGTAAGTCTTTGCTTTGATTTTTATTTGCCATTTTCTAACTTCCTCTGTTTGTAACCCCTTTATTTCCCATAATAATTAGATGAATGTATTCTCCCATTTTAAGAATTCATCACTGAAAAACATCAGCGTGTAATTTTCTAAACTCTTTTTCTGTTTCCTCAGCAAAATCAAAAAATAAAATACTCTTGGATTTTATTTTCCAGTAAAATTTTACAATTTGAGTTAAATATCAATCAGTAGAGAATTAATCACTTGTTACTTGGCTATGAAAAATTTCATGCCCTCTTACAGTATGGATACTTTAAATAATTACAATAATGATACTTCAAATAATTAATATTTCAATTAATGACCATTTGAACAAAAATAACATGAAAAAAGAAATAAAATTCTGCCAACTAATTCTTCTTTTATCCTAGCTATTGACAGCAAAAAGATGAGGAATCTTCTCAACAGCCGTAAGTTCCAAATCAACAATTAACTCTCTATTACACTGTAAAACAATGAAAATAGTTATGGAAGAGCTAGAAACACTACTTTCAAGCGTTTTTTCTTTGTGTTTTCATAAATCAAGCTATTAGTCCTTGTATATTTTATTATTTTTAATATTTTAAGTATTAGATTTATAAATTCATGCCAAATATAATTTTGTTTCATAACCTATGAAATATGGTTTAAAAATTACACAATATTCTAAATATTATATTAATACTCTATTTCTCTTTTAATATCCTCTCACAATTCAAAAGAGTGCTTTTAGCTGGTAAGGAGTTACGATTTTTTTTCTCACGTATTTTGTTTTCTTGTATTTTATTGAAATATCTCATTTTCTACCTCTCTGACAACCCTGTCCCCTACACCCAAGCATATTTTGAGTGTTTTATGGACAAATATACACCTATGAAAATATTGTAAGGACACTTTCAAATCTTTTCAAAGGTAGATTTAAAGCCTAATTGAAGGTTTGAGATTAGCAAATAAAAATTTATTTTAAACTAGTCCTTTGAATTTTAGAAAATGAAGAGATCATTATTTAAGACTGAAAATGATTCTCTTCAGTGACATCAAAGGCAAATCCTGACCTAGGTTCAACACTGAGCTCTCTCTTGTTAGGAAAAGGCTGGATGTGGACGCTCCTCATTTCCTATCCCCCCTCGGTCCCTTCCCAGCTGGGTGACCTCCAGCAATGCAAGTTCCCTCTCCAAACCTTAGTTTCCTTATTCAGAAACTTGAGAAAATCTTTAGGTGTATCTAAAGCATTTAGCAGAGGATCTATATATTTTGATAATCAATTATCTGTCCTTTGGTGAAATAGTCAAAATGTCTGAAAAACTTTCAAAAGAAAGTAATACATCCTTTTCTGAACCTTGGACATGTGCTGTGTAGGTGAATTGCCACAGCATCGTGTCAGGAAATGAATCTGCCAGAGGAAGCAATTCCCCTGGACCTAACAATACCTTACAAGGTCTGTGAGTCACCAGTCTGGCCAGTCTGCTCCTTTCCTGGATCTCCCCATGGGCTTAAAAACTTAAGACAACCCCAATTCGTGTCAGTTTCTATTTCCGCCCTGCCTCTGTCTTGTGTGCCTCCCTCAAAGAATGCCACACTGCCCAAATCACTCTTCCTGGCTGTCAAAGTCATTTTAGGGAAGCACTCTTTCAGTGTAACTGAAGGTACGTTTACCTACGTACAAATCTATTCTGTTCCCAATTAAAATTTTCTTTGCTTGTATCTAAGCTCGTTTATGATTTCATGGTTTACTTTAGCCATCTATATATGCTTTATAACAGAAGTTAATCTCGGACTGAATGCCTCGAAATGGTAGTAAATATTTCTTCTGAGCCTCAGTGCAGTCAGTAGAGCCCATATAGAACTTCAGAGGCTAACAGCGAGGCATGGCTGGGCACTGGTTTCTCTAAGTAGCATCATCCAATATAAATTAGGATTATGTCTTCTCCTTTTCCTGACAAACTAACATGAGTCTCTGTGGCAGGCTGTGGGATAAGGATGACACCTTCAAACATACCGTTACCAGCATCCTCCTACACCATGAGGATTGTGCAGGGACGGGAGACGACCGTGGACGGGGAGTGGCCGTGGCAGGCCAGTCTGCAGCTCAAGGGCATGGGCCACCAGTGCGGAGCCAGCCTCATCAGCAACACGTGGCTGCTCACGGCAGCTCACTGCTTCCGGAAGTAGGTCCGCTGGGGATGCCTCCAGTGTCCCTTCCCAGTTCCCTCTTGCCAGTGATTCAGTGTGTGGGAAGAGCCCAGTCTCACCTGGCCGCTCTCTGACCCCCTCAGGGTGGACCCTGCTCTGACCCTGAACACACTCCGCCCACTCCATGCCCCATCCATGATGCTTTATATCATCAGTTGTTTTCACCATATATGTCCTCTATTGCCATGATCCTAGTGCTATCTTTACTACTATAGCTTGGATTACTTTAGTGTAAAGACTCTTGCACCTGCAACAAGTTTAATCTCTTCCACATACTCAAGAAGCAAGCAACCACTTCAACCTTGCCTTTTTCCCCGAATTAATACAACTTTCCAGTGTCAATATCCACCATTACTATATAAATAAAAGCTTTTATAGATTTTCCTCCTGCTGGTCTCCTTTCCCATCACAGTATCCAGAGTGCCTGGTGGGCTCATGTGATTCAGAGGGGTTTGTGGAAGGCAGGCTAGGCCTGCTTACCTCATCCCACAGCCCACTCAGGATGGCAGACCTGACGTACAACCTGGCAGGACCGCTGTGTTGGTAGTCACTGTCATGACTCAGTGGTGTCAGTTCATGCACACGAACATACACAGACACAAACACACTGTAAAGCCAGGAGATGAGGGGCGCGCCATGGTTTTTTCCTTAAGGTTTTACCATCAGGGTAAAGGAAACATTTCCTTAGTCTCAACCGGCAAAGGCTCTGAGTAAAGTCCCTTTGCCTGACCAGTAGCATTATTCACAGACTGCAAAAGGAGCCCAACCTTGATGATTCAGGGAGGACTGTTATCATCTTCCTATGAGTAACAATCCAGATGGCTCCAAGACACTCATACCATTGTTTATGGGATAGAGATGCAGTGAAAATGACTTAATGAATTTAACACAATTGTCTGTCACTTGCTTACTAGAGAAGACACTCATTTAACATAAAGTTACAAATCCAAAATTAGCTAGCATCATGCCCAAGGTGTGGACCTGAGTCCCACTCACTCATTAGGACTTTGTGGCTTACTCATGTTCACATAGTTTCTCCATCTTTGAACAGTTTTTGTATCATCCTTGTCAGTTTACAACTGATCTGTGGCTTATGTAAATTAAATCAAACCATAATGATAAGTTGATATTTAGTTGAACATAAGCTTTAGTGATTAAAATATTTGCTTCAGTGGGTTCATTGGAATCCTTGTAGGCTGGCAGACCTATGTGAGAATTAGCCATGGAGTACAATAAAGTAGAAATTACAGGTGACCTTGATAAGAGAGATTTTGATATTGTGATGGGGATGAGAGTAGACTCAAGACAGAATAGAAGAACAACTGGATGAAGTAAGTTTAAAATTTCTAAGGAAATTTTAAATGGGAGGGAGCAGAGAAATCTGCCAGTTGATGGTGGCTGTTATGTCAAAGGAAGTTTTTGTTTGCTTGTTTTTTGTTTTTAATATGGGAGACACAATTCAATAGAGTTGAAAAAAGTAATGATGATCCTTGTGAAAAAGGGTTCCATTTTTGGAATGATATAATTCTATGTAATCGCATAATGCATAAGGAAAAAAAGGGCATTTTGAAGACAATATAACTGTTATGCAGGTAGTCTTTAATTTTTTTGTAAATATAATTTTAATTCAGAAATCAATTTATTTTAAAACCTGTGTTTAAGACAAATCTTAACACCTTTATTATCCATGAAAAAGTATCTCAGTCTTTGTGAAATGGTTTAGGTTGGGGAAAAAATGTTCTTGTGACCTTAGGAGACCTGGACCATTTCATTTTGATCTTAGCTGGTTAGAGCTGACTCCCACCTGGAGAAGTCCCTGAGTTTTGGGTCTCAGTGTCCTTATCCACAAAATTTGTTGACTTGGGTGAGCTTATTACATGAGACTTGCTCTCTCACTGACAATGAGTAAAGGGATGGGATAATTCTATTTTGTTTTCCTAGTTTATGAGCTCCTTATGTTATTATATCTCACAGAATTCTATTATCTAGTGTCTAGATTTCAAATGAATACTACAGTCCTAAGATTACTGCTTTCAATAAGATCTCTCACTATCTAAATTAATAGGACAGATAAGAGGAACCTCCTTTCCTGTTTTTGTGTTCTTCCTACTCATCTATGGCAAACACTGAGAAAGCCTTTATTATTCTTAAAAGTTGGTGATTTACCAACATCGTAATTACTCATGAAAGAGAAAATCCCCCTTTTAACTTCTGTTTATTTCCTTCTGCACAATTTGCCTTCCCCCAGAGAATTTTAAGTTTCTATTTACGTCCAGTCATTCTTAATGTACGTAATTTTAAAAGGGATGAAGTAGGCTTTGGAGAAGAATTGAGGAGGTAGAGAGATGACTGGATTAAATAGAATTTGCCTGCACTGTGATCTTTTGGGAGAGAAATCTGAATAAAGGGAGGATTAGTAAGAGGGACTCACCAAGGCGACTGGAAGAGTGGTAGAAGTTATGCTTCCAGTTAGGGCGCTTAGCCCTTGATTACCAGGGAGGAGTGTGGCCATAAATGGATCAACAACTCAGTGTAAATGAAGGCTTTCAAAGCACACATTATACTTAGCATCAAAAATCACCATAGAATCCAGTAAACAAAAGCCAACAAGCGAATCATAAAATACAAATGGATGGAAGACTTAGTTTGGAAGAAAATGCCTCTTTGTGTTCATATTACCTACTGCAAATTAGGATTACTTTCTATACATTTCACTGAAATTATTTAAAAAAACAGGAACCAAATGAGTTCCTAATACGTCAGTAATTTAAAAATTGAAAGTTAAAAAATTGGGAAGTTAATTTTACTAATGAATAAATTGTACACAAATGAGTGCCTTAGTCACAAGAAATCTTTTTCCCAGAAATTTCTATAAATTCATCATCGGGGTCTTCCAGGAGCATAATTCCAATAGCTGGGGAAAATGTAGTCTTAATGTTTTTTAAAGAATAAAATTAAGCATCCCAAATCTTACCCCTTTACTTTTTATAGGAATAATAACTCAAATCAATGGACTGCTACTTTTGGCACAACTATAAAACCACCTGCAATAAAACGAGATGTGGGGAAAATTATAGTTCATGAAAACTACTGTAAAGATACAAATGATAATGACATTGCTTTGGCTCAGCTGGCTACCCGAGTTGAATTTTCAAATGTAGTTCAGAGAGTTTGCCTCCCAGATTCATCTATGAAGTTGCCATCTAAAGCAAGTGTATTTGTCACAGGATTTGGGTCCATTGTAGATGATGGTAAGTAATTTTAATTTGATTTTCTTAGCATGGGAATGTCTTCAAGTTGAATGAGCTGTTTTAGAGAATCTATGTTAAGCTTTTCATAAAAATAATGGTGATGTTTCTGTGTATGTGACCCAGGGCAGAACAGGAATCTGTGGGTAAAAAAGTAAAAGAAGTCTATACCTCTGACTTCTCAGCTGTGGCACTGATACAAAAAAAGGACAGGTTAATACAGAAGAAAAGGATACATTGTGTTAGATAATATAAGAAAGGGCAAAAAGAAAGTAACTAATTAATATTTGTATACTTCCTAAATGTAAATACTTTTCCATCAGCATATAATTTAAATCACAATGTTTTTTGGCAAGGACTTAGGTCTCTTTTTTATTTTTAATATAAGTTTGCAATATATAATTGCATTCATCTTGGGGAACTGAAAAAATACATCTGTATTACATCTTAATCATTTTTACATACACTACCCCTCCCAACTCTCCTCCTCTCCATCCCCAACTCCCCTTTTTTCTTTATTTCAGTCCTTCATTTTGATGAGAATTTATGATGCTTACAAACCTGAGTGTTCTGAAAATTTTCATTTTTGTTAGTTAATAAGATTGGCATTTTTCTTCTATCTTTTTAAGGATATTATAAGAAATCAAATCAAAAGAGGGCGATTACCTAAAGTGAAAACTAAGACATACCTATGGTTCTATCAAGGGTATCTTGAAGAGGCAAATGCTATTATACCTTAATCTAATTCCTTCTTTATTGATAGAAGTCTATTAATATGAAGTTTTTCAAAATATCCTAAGCCTATCCAATTCAGTGTTGTGAGAAATTCTTGTTTCTTTTTATTTTCTCTGCCCTTACTTCTAGCTCATGAACATTCACCAACAGCCACATCCGGAGTCTCTACCTACTTCTCTTACAGTTATTCAGCACCCTCTCCTCCCAGCCTGTGCTGTTCTGGCATCAGATTTCTGGCACACACTGAGCATTCACTTCATTTTCCATTACATAAGACATCCCTAAGTAGCATACTATAGAATCAACTATGGCAAATAGATTTGTGCAACTGTGTCCTGGTTGCTACTTATATAGCTTTCAATAAATCAGTAAATTTTCATCCATTTCCTTTTATGGAAAATGTCTAGTTGGACAAGATCAGTATGAGCTCATAAAAAGGCACATATACAATATTTTTCATAACATATACATGATCCACAATATGATATAAAACTAGGGCATATGTATTTAGGGCTTCTTACATGAACACATTTAAGATATCATAATGGTTTGAATCTAAAATGTCTTGCAAAAATCATGTACTAAATTCTTGGTCTCCAGCTGATAGATTTTTGTTTAGTGATTGAATCATGAGGGTTCTAATTTCCTGAGTGGATTAATTCTCTAATGGATTTATACTTTGGTAGTATTATTGAGAAATCCTGGAAATTTAGGAGATAGGACCTATTTTAAGGGAGTGCATCATGGTGGTCAAGCCTTACAGTCTATATCATGTCCCCAGTTCCTTTTTCTCTAGTGCTTTCTCTCTCTGCTTCCATGTGATGAGCAGCTTTGCCCTGCCATATATTCCTGCTGCCATGATGTTCTTCATTGCCACAGACCCAGAGCAATGGAACCAGCCAACCACAGACTGATACGTCTCAAACCATGAGCCCTTCCCTCCTTTAAATTGGTTTTTTCAGGTATTTTGTCACAACAAAGAAAAGTAACCAACATACACAGAAACTAAAATTAAGGGATAATTAATCAATTAATTTTGTACTTTTGCTCCTAGAACTGTGTCATTTACCTCCCTTCCATGTCTTATAATTGTGTTTGAAGTACACATTGTTAATTTCTTTGTTTGTGCAACAGGACCTACACAAAATAAACTTCGTCAAGCCAGAGTAGAGACCATAGGTACTGATGTGTGCAACAGAACGGATGTATATGATGGTCTGATAACTTCAGGGATGTTGTGTGCTGGCTTCATGGAAGGAAAAGTAGATGCATGTAAGGTAAGTCCAAAGTCAAGGTCAAAACTTTAAAAGGAACATAACTATTAGCTATCTCTAAGTTTCATACATGTTTTACCTGGAAGAATTCATCAAGATCTAAATTTATTTTTAAAAAGTTATTGTATTGTTTTTACAGTGATCCAACAGAAAAATTAAGCACTTTGATGCAATATTTTATTTAATGTAATGAGATATAAGTGGTATTATAATAATCCCTACTTATAAATTAGGAAATTAAATTCTGTTCTCTACTTTTGGTTCACACAATCACTTTTATGATCTATTGTTGTTTTCTTAAATGAAGTTTTAAAAAAAGACAGAGAAACTTGTCCTCTGAAGACCATGTCATTCGTCTCTATTATCACAAGTTATTTTCCTCCTCCAGCTCTCTAGTCTCTCTAATCCCTTAATAGAATCACCAGTAACACCTGAAATAGTTTTCTATCCTCAGTCTCCTCAAATCCCACCATTATACATTGGGCTATAGCCTCAAAAATGGCTCCACCTCCAAAATTACTAATTGCCATCTTCCTATTTGACCACCATTCCCTTTTCTTCTCCTCTCCCCCTACTTTTCATCTACTCCAGGGTCTCTGAGTATATTTTCTAAGCTACCTCCTAATCTCACTCCCAACACACACTTTTAGTGTCAAATATTTGTGGAAAGATTCTATTCCTATTAATTCCAATTTGCTTAATACCCATTAATTCCTCAAGCACTTTCAATGCAGTTTTTGCTCTGATACTTCAAAAGAGCTCTTCCTAAGCTCTCTGAGGATATCTATGCTCTCAAAATTCAACAAATATTTTTAATCTATTCTTTGCCCACCTTTTAACAGTATTTAATAATGTTTACCAATCTTTTCTTTTGAAATATTATCTTTCTTTGGTCTGTAATGATTTTCTACCCAACTTTCTCTCCCTATTCCATATCTAGTTGATTATCTGAATCCATGGATTTTGCCTTCTTATATATCTCTCCATCATCATGTTTTCATTGCCTTGTCTCTTCTGCTTTTTCCTTTAGTAGACAACTACTCTAGCCCTACTACTTATGTCCTCATTATCATTTTTATGATTTTAGTGGGTTTACCAAATAAAAGTCAGATTGATTTTTTTTAATTTTCAAGGGAGTAAAACAGAACAGTAAAAGCAGTAATAGGACAGTAGGAAATCTACAATCATTACTATATTATATATTGTTATCCTCTGAATAGTTGCCCAGACCATTGGCCCCAGTCCTGCAAAGTCAATCAAACAACATGAATGTCAGGCTGTTTCCCTACTTCACTTATTATTGTCTCAGCTTGTGTTGTGTCCAGTTGGTCACGGGTGGAGAGCAGGGAGGGAGGCAGAGGTAGCTTCCTTGCTCTTTCTCCCCAGTCAACAGGGCCTCTGCTGGCACAGAGGAAGGCTGCTTCGCTTCCATCCACTTCTCTCTGACCAATAGGGCCTCTGCCAGTGCACAGGGGGTGGGGGCTGCATTGCTCCCTTGCTGTTTATCCCTGGAAGCTGGCAGGGAGAAAGAGCACTGGCACGTGGTGGGTGGGGGCCATGTCGCTTCCTTACTGTTTCTCCCTGGTGGCCAATTCTTTGTTGGCATATGGCGGGCAGGGACCATATTTCTTCCTTACTGCTTCTCTCCAGCAGCCAGCAGAAGTAAGATGATAATCTGGTCATGTCAAATCCCTCCTTAAAAATCTTCAGTGACTTTTTATAGCCTTACAATAAAAATTTTTTAAAAAATCCACAGGGCTCCACATGGGCCCATACCATTCCAGCCTCATCACGTACCACTTTCTCCTTCCTTCCTTCCTTTTTTTCTTTTTTCCTTCCTTTCTTCCTTCCTTCTTTCCACATGCCCAAGCCAACCACCTGTAGACACTTCCACACAAAAGGCTTCTTCATGTCACAGCACATTTGCAGGACCATTCCCTCTGCCTGGAATATATTTCATCCCCACTTTCCTTTTTATGGTCAACCCATCTTCCTTCAGCAATTAGCTCTGTTGTACTCCAGTTACATTCCCTGATCAGGTGGATTTCCCTGTGGAGTGTTCCCACAGTACACATTACTATTATAATTTTGCATTTTGAGGGGTTTATTTAATATCGGTTTTACTAAACTTAAACTTTTAGCATAAGGAACTTTTCAGTTTTAGTCATCATTATATCCTTAATACCTGTAAATAATCCTTGTACACGTAACAATTGATAAAAGAGTACATTAAAGAGACCTAGGAAAGTGAAATATCTTGCCCAAGGTCACCTGGTCAGCAATTAAGAGGACTGGGCTGAAGCTCAAACAGCTTAGCTGCTGTGAGAACTCACTTTCAACTGCTACATGTATATCTCTGTGCTTACTTAATCTCCTTTGTCCCAAAACAGACTCAAAGGAGTTTTTGTAAAATTCACCAAGAAAACATAGATACTAAGTAGGAAAATAAAAGAAAAGGAAACCAATGGTACATTCACTGTAGGTTAAGCTAGCAATATTCAAGAGACGGCTTTGAAATTTCCCACTTGTACTATGACAAATAATCTCATGTCTAGCATTTTGTATGTATAAATGTTATTAAACTTACAAAAATAATCCATGAATGCTGAACCAGAGTATAACCATTCTATATGAATAAAGGTTAACTTTTCTGAAAATAACAATGCACTTTAAACTTTAACATAAAATCTTAACTATTCTATTTATATTATTGCTGTGCACTCTATGTGCCAATTTCTTTTTTATCTGTGGAAAAGAAATAATTATAATGACCATTTTGTTAAATTAAAGGAGTCAACAATTTCAAATATGTATTTGATTTTATTCCAGGGAGATTCTGGTGGACCTCTGGTTTATGACAAGCATGATATCTGGTATATTGTCGGTATAGTAAGTTGGGGACAATCATGTGCTCTTCCTAAAAAGCCTGGGGTCTACACAAGAGTGACTAAATATCGAGACTGGATTGCTTCAAAGACTGGTCTTTAGCATGGGTGGTTTGTGATCTACATCCATGGCTTGCAGAGCTAAAGCTCCTCATTTTGTATATTATTTAGATTCCTATGTTTGGAGTTGTTGCCTTTGCTAGATGTCAAAAAACTCTTCAGGACTGGACCAGTACAATACGAGGCAGCCTTTGTGTACATATGGCCAAGCTCTCCCTCTGACATGATGAAGAAGACACAGCAAGTGACAGGTAGCACCAATGCCTGACCCAAAAGGGGAAGTATGGTACTCGTTAATAAGTGAATGCCTGGAGATACCCTCCCTCTATGGGAGATGAGGAGCATCATTTTTCACAGGGTATGAGGAGCTGCCAGGCTGTCATAGTCTTAGCTTGTGCGATATGTGGAGCACCTGGGATTCTTCTCGTGAAACTCAAACAGCAGTCTTTCCTGATAATTTGGGGCTTCAACATTCTAGAACTGAAGATGGCACATTTAATGGAAAGAATGGAGAAGCATATAATCTTCGATGAAACTTGAACTCTCACCGGGATTTATATCCCACAGTACAAAACATTATCATTAACCACAGGAGTTGTCATTTATTTAAATGCTTCTGAACTTGCCATTAACACTGTTATGTACTTAAGCACTAACTTCAGGAAGCATGTTGTGTCACAAGAAGCACTTCTGAGTTCTTTAACAGAATCTTGCCAACCCTGATCAATTCCAGTCATCCCAGAAGAAGAGAAGGGAGACTCTTGGGAGCAATTTTCCTTGAGTAAAAGAAGAATAAAAAAAGAAAAAACTGGAAATGGTTGCTAACACAGTTGGTTTCAAATGATTACTAACAGGAAAAACGCTCTAAATTTTTGATGGAAGTTATTTAGTCACTTATTTAGAAATACCTGTATCAGAATATGGCAAGTGGTGCTTTTGTGAAGTGTGAAGCTCTCTGAAATGTCAGATGTCTATCACAATTCAAGTTGAAAGAGCTCACTTGTGTAAAACATGCAAAACAGAGCTGGGTTTTCACTAAGTGCTAAATAGGTTATCATTTGTTGTCATGCTTTTCACAACAGAGAGCCTCTGAACTCACTTTCAACCCTCAAATGTGAGACCTCAATTTGTTGCTCTAACTTGTCCGAAAAAAAAGTCTGCCCTATTCATTCCTTGAATGATTGAAACTTTTGTTTCTTTACACATGCATATGTTTATATGTAGTATATGTAAACAAGATAAATATAACTAAAAATATCCTTGTTGTTATATCTCAGTAATACATACGTAAAAGGCTCAACCACACACATTTCCCTTTTAAAAAGGAAATTTCACAAATTCTGAGTTAATGACTTGTAATAACTGGAGATCATCAGGAAAAGGAGAGTTAAAAAATTAAATTCTTATACTTACTTAATTTAAATTTTTATACCTGCATATAGCAGAGAAATGTATGAACCTTTGCAAAGAATATTTAGTGTTTTAAAGAAGGGCTTGATTGATGTGGACTTTTTATATTAAAGTTAATATCTCTTTTAGTAGAAACAGGAAAGCAAATCTGTCTACAAAAAATCACTTTTCCCTATACAATTTCTATAATAAGGAATATATGCTTTTGTGTAATTTTATTTATATTTCATAATACTGTGATAACTTTTTTGTAAAAGAATCTGTGAAACTATTTATATTGATTTTACAATCTCTCCTCACTTCAATTCAGTGACATTTTAACACAAACAAGAACACTTGGTGGTTAAAGTGGATTGCCAGCTTGATTGGCTATGGGATCACCTTAGCAGTGGTGGTGAACATTTTAGAGATGAGTGCCCAAACTGTAACACATAACCCATTTATTTATTGAAAAGTAGAAACACTGCAATTAAACCTGAACACTGTAGTTTTAATCTAGAAAAAGCAACTCACACATTAACATTTTTGTCTTAAAAGATAAACAACACATGTGCCATAAATTTGCCATACTTCTGGATGTATCTGGATGGGCCATAGAGATGTGACCTTAGGGCCGATAAATGGTCACTTACATTTTCCTCTATGCTGCTGTTTTTCTGTGCTGCTTTCTGGCTAAAATCTTTCCTCTACTATGCTCTTCCATATTGGTGTTTCTGCCTTGGAGCCTACTAACCATGGACTTAACCCCCTGAAAACCTGAGCCAAATTAAACCTCCCTTCCTTTAAGGTGTAGGTATTGGGTATTGTGCCCCAGCAACGGAAAACTGACTAATATAGGAAACTGGTGTCAGAAATAGGGCCATTGCTATGATTATTCTTAACCATGTGATTTAAAAGACTTTAGAACTTGCTTAAGAGAGAGAGCAGGAAAAGTTTGGAGATGCTAGATGGAGAAGCCCTAGACTGCTGTAACCAGAAGCAGATGTGTGATTCTGGTCACAGGTCATATGACCACAAAGCTGACAGAAATGCAGACAGTAAAGCCAAGGCTCAGGTTTCAGTTGGAAACAAGAATTTCATTAGCAATTTGAGCAGATCCCATGTGTTTTATACTCTGGCAATAAAAAAATGTGTCTTCATTTTGCCCACATCCTGTAACTTTGTGGGAGACTGAGATTAAGGGTGGTAGGCTAATCGACATGGGACAGGAAATTTCAAGACATCCTGACATTCAGGATATCACCTTAGCACTGGTAGCTACTTTTAATCAGATTTATAATGATAACGGAAGACAAAAAGTAAAGAGGAAAAAATTGGAAAACTTAAAACCATGTGTAAAGTTGGTGCCAAGAAGGTGTGATTATTCAAAAGAGTAGTAATATTAAAAAGAAACAAAGGACTTCATATAGGAATAAAAACAAAAATGCCTTGAGTCATCTCAGAAATTAGCAAGACTCCACCCATCACAGGCACATGGGTGAAAAAGTATAAATCTTTCATTTAAGAAGAGAGTTCTTGGGACTTTTGCTTGAGGAAGGACTTCCTAGGGAATTGGTTCTCAGGATTCATTTCATTGGGTTCAGCCATTCAGGCACCCCGCAGCTGTCACAGCATGGTCTGAGGAGCCTGGCTGTTGCTTCTGCTAGCAGAAGATCTTGATGTCATCTGTGTGATGTTGGTTTTACTGGAAAGGAGAATGCAAAAGCTGTGTAGTCATGGAGACTTCCACCCAGATTTCAAAAGAGGGCCTTGAAGGCCAGGCAAGGAGCCTCCTGAAAGGACAGTGTTTGAAACTGTGGGAATAAAACCAAAGGTCTAATAGAAACAAAAGGAAGTCAGAGATGTTAAGAACATGGACCATCTACCGAGGAAAATCACAGGCAGTGAACAGAGTCAGCCTAAAAGAAAAGACTTGTGGGTGGCAACTGGCAAGGTCATAAAGGTTGGGCCACCCAAACTCTCTGAAACATGTATCTCACCATTTGCTTTGAAGGTTGGATATGGAGCTATAGGACTTTGTGTTTGTCCTACTGGGTTTCAGTATTGTTTGGGACTGATCTTTTTCTCTTTCCATAGTCTTCCCACTTTGAATCAGAGTGTTTACTGTGTGCTATTGTATGTTGGGGCATGTAAATTTTTATTTAAACAGGGATTCACAACTAAGAGTTTTCCTTGTGTCTTATAGGAGACTTTGGCTTGAACTTCAACAATGCTGAGACATCTGAGACTTTGGGAAAGGGATTATTGTATTTCATTTATAGATTAGATAGTTGTATCATGTTAGGCAGAATTATGACCTTGTGTTTATTTGGAAATTAAATATAGTTTATGCAGATGTGTTTGAGTATCAAGTTGATAAAGGGTAGGATGTGATGGTTAAGGTGGATTGCTAATTTAATTGGGATATGCCCAGAGGATCATAAAGCACATTTCTGAATGTTTCTGAGTAGGCAATAGAGGTCTATATCTGGTCCCTTACCTCTCTCTGGTGTTTTTCCCTTTTTTACTCCCTCTCTGCCACAAGCTAATAATGCCCTCTCTGCATGATATTTCTACTTTAGAACCAGCTGACCATGGACTGAATTCTCTAAAACTATAAGCCAAATTAATCCTATCCTCCTTTAAATTATGGATACCAGTATTGTGTCCTAGTAACAGGAAAACTGACCAATACAGAAGAATAAATACAAACAATCACAAGGAAATCTAAGCAATGGAAAAGTGGATTTTTAAAACCCTGTTTTCAGTATGGTCCATTATTGAATGGTGTTATGGGAATCAGATAAAATACTTTTACTTCATATTTTTCATCTGTCAAATGGGACATTAAGCTATCTACCTCATGGCATTTTTGTGAGGCTTTCCTGATGAATAGTGAAGTCAAAGAATATTTAAGACTTACTCAAAAATGTAAAGTTTATTGTAAAGTGATATCAATGCAAATAATGTTGAAAATATAAAAGTTTGTTTTATGTTTTTATTGCTTTCTGAATGTTTCAAATATACCTGTGGTTTAAAACTAACCAGTAAAGACACAGTAGGTGTTACCACTTATGTGGTGACACTATAGTAATATTCCTTATTATTTTTGTAGGAAAAAAGCCAAACAACATGTCAGACTTGTTTTTCTTAGAAGCAGATCAACTCTATTGGGCTGATAGTCAGTAATGAAAAACAAAATCTCCACAGGATCTTAGTGGAATTTTGGGTGCTGTGGGAACTGAAGAGTTAGTTTATAACCAAAAATATTTGTTAACAGATGGTTTCACTCAGTGGCACACTTATGATTCAGTAACAATAAGAACATTAAGAATGTGTTACTGGAATCTACCTTGGGAGTGCGTAAATTTTTCTTTAAAAGTTACAGAAAGAATGTATGGGAAGCATTTTTTCATGTAATCATAAAAATGAAACATAAACTTACAAGACTGAATTAATGTTAGATTTATAACTTTTAGTACAAGGAAGAATTTAAGAGATTATCTATATCAATCTCCTTTTATGAGTAAAGGGATAGTAAAACCAAGAGTATTTCTTTAGGGTTATATAGTCGGGTACTGTGGGGAGTAACTGAGCAACAGCTTATCTGTGGCTGATCCAGAGGTTGGCAAACTCCTTGGGACTAGAGCAAAGTCCCAGGAACATGGAATGCCAGAGGCAGACCATGTAAACAAGTTGACCTCTAGTGCAATTGTGTATCAGCAGGGTTAGTGGTCCTCCCTGTTAACTACAGCACAAACAACTCTGAGAATGATCCACTTTCCATGTTTTCAGCAAAACACTGAGACCTTGCACTTTCAACCCCATCACACACTCCCCTGCCCCACCTTTATACTGTGTATAGATAAAAAAGCATCAAGACTGTCAGAGCGTTGCTGCTTCTCTGTCAGAGACCCACAGCCCACTTGGTCCCAGCTTTCCTTTTCTTATGTGTCTAGTCTTTTCTTAATCTCATGTTGGTCCCTAGCAGGACCCCACTGGCCACACAGGATGTAGCAGGGTACAGCAGCAAAGGAAGAGAACCAGAAGTTCTTGTATACAGTCTGCTCTTTCCTCTGATAGCAATATGGGTTCTACAGGTTCCACATCAGAAATAACAGTGTCCTAGAAGTCCCTGAAATTAAATGACAATTGCCAAAAAAGTGCTCCTTGCAAGAAAATGTGAAGTCCGCTAAGTTCATGTGATATTCACCTGGATCAGTTGGTCCAGACTAGTTTATGATTAAGACAAGAACCCACTTAAAATTATACGTAAGTCTATATAAAACCTTAATATAGCTTAAATATATTAAATATAGCTTAATATATCAGAAATCTACAAAATGTTTTAAAACGGGCAGCAAAAGCTTTTGAACCTTATTAAAGTGTCAGATTTTTTGTCTTTGATCTTTTTAGTGGCTTACTACAAAATCTGTTTCAAACAAAACTGTAGAAGCCCATAAACTGCAGAAAACTGAAATCTTTTTAATCAGAATGTTTTTGTGAATGCTAACAATAAACATTATTTTACAGTTTAATTTTTCTTTCTTTAAATTTTAAATATAATTAATAAGAAATGAGAAAAATGATTTTATTACATAATTTAAAAAAGAGAAACATTCCATTGCTCCCAACTGTCTTCAAACTGTCAAATGTAATATCTACCTCATGATGTTGTGACACTTTTATATTAAATTATGAAATCAGAGAATATTTAAAATCCTCTCAAAAAGTGCAAAGTTATTCTGGGAATGTAGCTCAGTGGAAGTGTATTCACCTAGCATAGATAAATCCCCGGGTTTGATCCCCAATATAAAAAAAGAGCAAAGAATATTAACTACATCAGCACAGGACAGATAATGCTGCATGTATGTTGAGATTGTAAGGAAGATTTTACATACTATTTGCATTTTTACCAGTTGTACAGTTTGGTGTGTACCACAAATACTTCTATTTTGTTGAAATTCTATTTAGCATTTTCTCATGAGAAACATGCAGTGAATCTCTTGTGACTATTAATTTATCAAAAAAGAAAAATACTAGCCAATTGAAATAAATTGTAAATTTGTTAGTTTTAAGAATAAACATCTTTATTTTATTTAAGCAATATTTTACCATAGTATGACCAGGAAACTGTATCATTCCACTTGGACATTTTCTAATGCCAATATGTAACTGACAGTGGAAAATACCAAAGCCAGTCCAGATTCAACATATAGCAAAGTGTTATTTTAAACTATTAAACTTTCATCAACTTAAGACACAGAGCTATGCTATAGAGAATATGCTAACCATGTGTCACTGGTTTTCTATAAAATTCTATTTTTGATACATTTTGTTCCACCATCAGAATCAATCTTACCAACTCTTCTTTTAAAATGTAATACTGAAGATAAGGAAATTGTCCTGATTGATCATTCTCTTTTCTCACTCCCAAACTCAAGTAGTTACCATTAAAAATGTTTAAATGCCCTCTTCTAAATATATCCAGTAGGAAAAATTTCATAAGCACATACAATTGCCATATTTATGGTTTTAATAACAATTTTTCATCTATATTCAAAATAAGTACCTTGCAATGAACTTCAAGACTGTATCTTCCTATTTTGATCTAGGTGGAGATGCCCCAATTCTTGGAATAAGTTTTTCAATCCACTAATATTTCTCCCACAGGATAAACTCTTTAAGAAAAGAGAGTCAACTCGGGAGGCTGAGGTAGGCGGAGCGTTGTGAGTTCGAGGCCGTCTTGGGCTACAACGCGAGCTCAAGGCCGGCCTGAGCTACACAGTGCGACCCTGCCTCAAAAAACCAGGGCCGGGAGTTTGGCTCAGCGGCTTACACGCCTGTCAGGCAGGCGCGAGGTTATGAGCTCGATCCCCCGTGCCACAAAAAAAAAAAAGAAAAGAAAAGAGAGTCAAAGGGTAAAGGTTCAAGTAGAGCTGCACTATGAAGAAAAGAAGTACAGTAGTTATGAGTGGAGAAGAGAAAAACCAGAATCTGAGATTTAAAAAAAAAAAGCCATCAGAGACAACTGTTAAGTCACACTGCTTGATAAAAAGTTCCATAAAAGAAAATGGCTGAAATTAAAAATAAATTTCTTTTTTAAAAATTGTAGGAAACAAATGATTTATTACCTGTCTTTTAATTAATTAAAGGAATATTACAGTGGTACTAGTTAAAGGAACTATTTTTATCTTCTTTTTTTTAAAAAAAAACCTAAATTGATTCAGTTTATTTCCCAAATTAGAGTTGATCCATGTTTTCAGCTTACTACCACACAGAAGACATTTCACAAAATAATAAGGTAGATTTCCACTTCATTATCTATATATAAAAACTTCAGAGTTCAAGAAAGTGATTATTATTAGATATGGAGACATCAAAGTCCAGCCGACATTTTAAGTACAGGGCAGACAACTTTTGCTATCCCTTCCTAAAAAATGTTGGCAAGTTCATTAACCACCCAGGTTATAAAAGTCAGCATCCACTTCTTAATCTTCAACATATTTTCATATCTACCCTGCCTAACATTAATGCTGGTAGACAAAAGAGTGCATATAAGAATCTAAAAACCTTTTGGGTAGCTCAGTGATTCAAAACCAACCAGGAAAAGGTTCTGCCAGAATTACTTTTTTCTTTTACCATAACAACGAAGTAAAAGGATGTTAACCTTGAAAAGCCAAAGGAAGACAATTTCACTTTTCCTTTGAAAACATTCTTTCTTAGCTGTTAACTATACAGAGAAAAACTAATTTTCTTGGGGTAGGAAAGACTATTGCACAAGTAAATATATCAAGTTTCATTGTACAAATGTCTCATTTAGGAAAGAGTATCTTAATTCAAAAGATTTAAAATATTTCATTCCTATAAGAAAAGTTTAAAGCTAAAAAACTGTAAGGCACTGAATTAATATAAGTCAAGCATTAACATATTTTACTGTTTTCCATAAAAACCCATGTGGGGGAATAGTAGTAGGTGAGGGAAGGTGTGAATCTTTTTCGGCATTCAGTCAGATTGATATGAAGCCCTGAGCCACTGTGGGTCTCTTGAGTTTCATGATCCTCTTCTCTTATATGAACACCAAGACTAACCTCCCTTCCAACTCTACACATTTACATACATTTTTTTTGACAGGTATAAGAATTCTACTTTGTGATATATGTGAAGTGTAGACAGCTATTTTGAAGAGAACAAGAGACATTATGGTAGTCATTGGTGATTTTCCTATTGTCGGGTTCTGAAGGCCTGTAACGCTTTCATTCTTTTGTTTTTATCGGTTTTATACTATTGTGTTTTGTTTGAATTCATTGTGTGTGAAGATACAGACAACTATTTCGAAGAAAACAATAGTTATGGTAGCCACTGTTGATTTCCTGTTCACTTGTTTTGAAATCCTCTGTTGCTTGCATTGTTTTGTCCTGATCTGCTTTCTTCCATTCTATTTTGTTTTGTTTTGTTTTGTTCTCTTTAAAATAAAATTTAAAAATAAAAAATAAAAATAAAAAGAATTCTACTTTGTGGTATATGATTTGACTTAAAAAAAATAACCCTGTACCTATTTAAGAGGTACAGTGTGATAATTTGATACATGTAAAAAATGTAGTTTCAGTGAATTTCCCTACCACCTTAAAAGATGAGGAGTGGCATTCACAGCCTCCTGGACTTGCCTGTGCATGACATGATCAGTGGGGACAGTCTGGGCTCTGGTTGGACCTCTGTGGGTCTCTGGAACATGCTGTACCACTTGCTCGTTCACATTTTGTTTTGAAGATCAGTAAAGTTATAATAATATCACAACATATTTGTAAATTACACACTACTATACAAATGCAAAAGATTGTTGTAATAAACACAAGCTGAGTTTTCCCTGATAACTGAATTTGGATATTTTATGTTCTTTCTTGCCTCTTAAACTACAAACAAGGTGACCCTTTGGTAGCAAACAATTCTCCTTCAGTATTTTTGTTCTGTTGCTTCTAATGATGCATCTAACTACACTAAGTCTGAGAAATCAGTTTATGTCTTAAGGGTCTAGAAATCTGACCTTTCAATAAGTGGAAACCAAAACCTAAAGATCTCTCTGTTACTTCAGAGTGATTCACTTTAAAAAAGCAGTTCTAATTAAGCAAAAATCAGACTCACATTGGAAATGTTTTAAAAATTGAAATCCCTGGGCTCCAGTCCTAGAGGTTCAGATTATGTCTGGAGTGAGACCCAGAAAACCCTATTGTTTTCAAAATCTCCCCCAGGTAATCACAACAGTTGATTAATTCAGTTCTGGGGATGTGATGCTTTGCCTAAATTTATTCTCTATAGTTTTAGTACCTAAATTTATTCTCTATAATTTTAGTACCTGCTAGTTTGTGCTTACATTAATCAAAAGCACACCAGACTGCCATGATCTTGCCTTAGCTTCATAGGAAGCCAGTCATCAACATCTATTTCAACCAAATTATAAAATGATTGACTGAATTCAGAGCTAAGACAATGTACGTAGATGCTGAAACGAGGCTGGGTCTACATCTACAGCTGGGCTATGCTCACCTTGTAGTTGGTCACTGATAAACATGAAGAGCGTTTTATCAGTACTAAATAAAAGATGGCAGAACTCCAAATAACAGAAAGACAGCTAACCAGATAGTAAGTATTATTTAGAAAATGTTTCCAGTAGACATAATGTGAGGGTCGAGACGCCCGCCGCGTGGAGGAAGACACCAACAGACGCCTTCTCATGCAATTGGCAAGGGGTCTTTTTATTGTCCAGGCATGCGTGGGGCTCACTGAACATGCAGGAACAGAGAGCCCTGAATTGAACCTGAGCAGGGCTTATAAGCTATAGAACAAAGGGAGGAGGCGTGGTTACAGAAGCAGATGGCATTGGTTAGTTTAAATGGCTTTTTTACATTCATTGGAGAAAGTAACCATAGGGAGGTCTGAGGTTGGGGGCAGTTTTTATCTCGTAACCCAGTTTCCCTGTCAGCTCTGTCCTTGGGCAGTCTATAAACTGTAACAGCTCAATTCCCGGAGTAAGGGGGGTGTGTGAGTGAACAGTACAAACCATGCATTGTATTAATAACAGGGAAAAATCCTCCTTACAATAAGTGAAACATATATATATATATATTTTTTTTTAAAAGTACTCACTTCTTATATAAACCCACAGACTTTCATTCTGATGACTACCATAAAGAACAAAGTTGACCAAACTACAGTTGTTTAAAAAATGTTTAATGAACTATGAAAATATGCAGTAAAACAGATGTACCCTTATCCTTTAGGAAGATTAAGAGGCATAAATAAAATTGTTTCCATTTATTCCACCCAAAGAGTTAATTGTGAAAATGACACATGACGTATTTGGTACAGTATAGTTCTGAACAATATCTCTTTCAAATTTAACATCAGAACCGCGCTTGGACTTTCCAGGTGTCCCAAGTGCATCAGACCCTGAGTAACCTCATCATGTCCTTTGGCTCTCTGCTGGGGACACGCCAGTCATCAGCCTCATGGTTGGCACTGTAATGCTTCCAGGCTGCTTTGTTATACACTGTCTCTCGATTGACTCTCGATTGACTCACAGAGCCTCAGTATAGAAAACAGCATCTGTGCCAGAGCCCTCCAAGGAGCACAGCTGTGCATACAGACATGATATGGGCAGCCCATAACCCAAACCAGCCAGGGGCGCTGCTCAGGGAGTCTCCACATGTGGCCATGGCACAGTTGAATGCATGTAGTTGAAGAGTCTGTCAGTCTTCCTCAAAGGGACGCCACCTCCTCGGTCACTCATCTTCACAGTCAAATCCTCCTTACCCAGTGTGACATGAACTTGAAGAGGGGGGTAAACCCCTTTGTCTGCATGGTGCTCCGCAGCGCTCTTGGAAAGTTCAGACACCACGTGACAGAGATGGGAAGGTGCATAAACCACTTGCACTGGTTGTCCTGATGATTGTGCATTTAGTTCTTCAAGTTCTAGTTCAGGAGAGTTAATATAATACCAATCACACAGACACCTAGCGTTTTCATTGCCATCTTTAAAAACTTCAACTACATCACAGTTTGGATTTATGCTGCCAGTGTGTTTTCAATAAGACAAACTTCCTTTCCCCCAAACAATAAAGAGTGCTGACTGAGTAACATTCTGATGCAAATGCGTCTCATACAGAATCGATCCAAAAAGTACTGAACATTCTGGCTGGTGACAGGATCCACCCTGAAGCTCTCTTTGTATTCAGTTACAACCTGAGCCATGGTGGGAATGATGTCATTCTGTCGGTTTCGGATTCATATCACAGTATCTGTAAAGTCATAAATAGCTTTAGCATCTTCAGCACTTTTATCATTAAAATCAACAAGCTCTTGAAGACTCTGGGTATACCAGCTTTGTATCAGTTGAAGGGTCAGAGTCCTGAGAGGATTAACTGGAAGGAGACTTATTTCTTTCATTATATTTGCCAATCTAACAGGCAACTCTAGCCAAAGAAACATAAATGAGGTCTTTTCACGAGCATTCACTGATCCAAGTCCAGGAACTGCTTCATGGAGAGCGGCGGCAGCAAGAAGGGAGCGTAGACTTCTACCAGGCCCGGAGCACTTCGGTCTGATGCAGGCCGGGTGCCCGAGTCTGAGGCCAGGCTGCCGGCAGCCCAGGCCGCCCCGCGCAACAGCCGCGTAAGCTTCATGCCCAGTCCGGCCGGAGGAGCTGAGTCTCCAGCCCAGCTTGCTGCTCCGCGCTGCGGCCGTCGTCGGTATGTGAGGGTCGTGGCTGGCCGCGGGGGCCGGGAGCGCTGTCAGGGCTGCAGCACTATTTTTATCTTCTAATCCATATATATATATATATATATATATATATATATATATATATATAGCAAATTACATAATACAGGTGTATTACTATGTGTTTTCTTTTCCTGAGATTATACTTTACGTATGTGTGTGCACAGAATGATTGTATTTTTAGCATGACCATCTGTTTTGATGGCTACCATTCAGATGACATATCAAGTAGTTGTGTCATAGAGACAGTGCCCAGAACATCAGGTTAGTCTCCTATCTATGTAATTTTAGACAAAGGTCAAGAATTTTAAAGAATGGTACCTTCCCCTCTCACACTTCATGAACCCTCCCTGAAGCACTAGATGAGGACCTTTCCACTACTCTGCTTGTTCTAGTGTGTGTGTGGACTCTGACCTCCCCTTCCTACACTGTTCTTTGCTTCTTTCCTACTCGTTGAATATCTCTGTATCATGCTGGTTTATCAGTTCTGCACAGAACACTGCCCCATCATTTTATTAAAGTCTAGGTGTTATTTTCTAAAATATCACTTCATTTTATCTCTCTTGAATGACTGTTTTTCTTGTTGGTTTTAATACTAAGTCAAAATCCTTCTATCTCCCAAATAAGAACTTGCAAATATTAACATAGGCTTCTAATATTGCTTGCTGCACACGGGCACAGATTTATCTGAGGTCCATACTTCCAAATGTACCACATTGCCCTTCATAGTTACTGTCAACCTCTTGCTCACTCCCCGCGTTTGTTGAAGTTTTGGACATCTGACTTGAAATAGACCTCTCCATCAAATGCCTGTCTTCATGGTGGCCAATGCCAGCATCCAAGAGGACAATCCATATCTACCCTCAATTCCTAGGGGTTTTAAATCCAAAACTCAAATGACCTTAACTTCCACTCCACTCCAGAAGTCTGGTTTTCCTTTTCGTTTTGTCTTTCATGATCTCCACATCAACTTCCTCCTGAAGACCACACTTCCTTCCATACAAACCTGTTGGACTGCACTGTAAATAGTACAAACTGTGTTTCCATCATTATTATGGTCATTAGCTTGCAGCCCATGAATCCAACAAACTCCCGGCCCTAGATTAATCCCAGAAGTTAGTGCATCTTCTCTTATGCCTGGAAGTAAGTGAGCAAAGTTAGAAAAAATTCCAACCCTATACTAATTCCATTGGAAATTTGGGCTCTCTCATTTTTGGTGCACTATTAATGACATCGGATAATTATTTTACTTCTCTTTTGAAAACATATTCTATTTTTCCTCCATGGTGGTTCCAACAAAGCAACATTTCCCTCACCACCATCAGTCACTATTTGATACCATAACTACATTGAGAAAATAAAGAACAGATACATTTATTCAAAATTTCCACATCCTCACTTTCACACTGTTTGTATGTCTGCATGTTGCTTGCCACCTTCCCTCTGTCACTTCAAAGTCTTTTATGATAAAACCACAACCATCTGTTTTACTACTTTCCTCTGTTCTGCCCTTGATTTTAGTTAATCACTTTTTCTCTCAACCTCCCCTATTTCTCTCCCTCTCTTTGTCTCTGTCTCTGTCTGTCTGTCTCTCTCTCTCTCTCTCTCTCTCACACACACACATGGACACACATACACATGTGCACACTTTCTCATCTGGTTCCTTCTAATCAGGCTATAAATATTTTTAACTTTCTTCTATCATAGGAGAAAAGGAATTGTGAGAGGGAGGGAGTAAGGACCATCTCCAGAGCACGTGCCTTTAACCACCACAGTACAAACCTTGACACTAGCTTAGATGCTTCCCTCTTCCTTACCATCTCTGTCAGTAATTTCTGTTTCATCACCTGTGAACCTCTCCTTTCCATGCCTGTGGCTACTACTCTGTTGGACTCTGACTTGCTTGAAGGTCACTGTCTGACCTGCTTAAAGAATCTCAAACTGGTCTTCCTTCTAGTATCTTGACCCTGTCATTCTTCAGCACTAGTTTCAAACACTACCCAGTATCCATCCCATCCCTGGCTTGAAGGTTGTTATGGTTGATACATTGTGTCAATTTGAGAAGTTTAGAAGTTTAACTGAGAGACTCAGCAGGGAGACTGGATCCTTACTTTGTAAATATCTTCATCCTGTGCAAGAAGAGGGCACAGAGATTTTGTGAGTGCTACATCTGTACTGAAGGCAGGGGTGGGTGGCTGTGTACACTATAAGGGAGAAGAGGTTTGTTTTCCCCCTTTCTGCTCTGGCTGCTGCCTTGAAGTGTTGCCCCAGTGCCATGCCACCCTGCCTTGTAGCCAGCTGATTATGGACTGAAGCCTCCAAAAACTATAAGCTAAATAAACCTTTCCTTCCTTAATTTTGAGTGTTGGGTATTTTGTCTCAGCAGTGAGAGAAAAGTAACCAAGACAAAGGTATCCCCCAAAGTTCAGTAACAGCAAGCAGGACCTAATGGGGTTACTGGATCATGAAGGTGTGGCCCTCAGGGATGAATTAATACTACTTTTCCTCAGTTATTACAAGAGAACTTTGTTCTAACAGAGAGTCCAGTTCTTCTTGCTCCCTCTTTGGCATGATGCTTCTCGCTTTCCACCATGGGATGCACAGCAAGGAGGCCTCACCAGACACTGAGAAGATACCAGCATTTGCCTTCTCAGCGTCCAGAATCTGAAGCCAAGTAACATGTTTTTATTAATAAAATCACCCAGCTGTGTTTTTTTTTTACAGCAACACAAAATAGATTAATACCAAAACCTCCACAGAGGGTTCAGATCTCTCACCCAGCAACGTGGAACACGGATGCAAAATAAAGATAAAGAGAAAGTTCTACAATTGAGGAACTCTGGAATGACCAATATTCTCTGTGAAACAAAAGGCCATGAGTCCAAAAGCTCATGGCTTTTATTGGCATCAATCAGGGAGGTGGGTAGGGATTGCAGCAAAGTGCTAGGGAAAAAAACTTCACAGGCATTGGCTATAAGAAAAAATACAGCAATTTTGTACCAGGCATATTCCAATTAGCAATATGTTGTACAGCTTGATCTATGCAAGGCTGGCACCTTTACCACCAGGAAGATACAATTTTTTAAAAGTCCCATGGCCTCAGCTGAGATGTTATCTCACATCTTAACCCTGGAATCTCACAGGCTCCTGCTTGAGTCCCGAGTCCAGCCATCAGCAATGGGAGCAATTCTTGCACACCCAGAGTAATGAGACACATTGGTGTCTCAGCTGGACTCTATCACAACCTTTTAGCCAATTAAGGGGACATCTGTTTCAATATAGGCAGCTTTGCATATCTCAGTGAATAAGATTAAAGGAGAAGTCAGGGAAAGATCAAGATAAGGGGCTTACTTTCTCAGGAGAGAGTAGCTTGTTGTTCACCAGACTGCTAAAGGTGATCATAGACATGGTATAAAAAAAAGTGATTAAGAGCTGTTGACATTTAGGGTAAAGACAAAATCCATTTTCTGGATGTATGAGAATTTCATCATTCCCCTCTCCTATTTTGTATTTTACATTCCCATCTTGGCTTTTTTATTTTTATTTTTTTATTTTTTTATTTTTTGGTCTACTTCCAGCTCCACTTCTCACTGTAGTCTTTAAAAAAGTGCTGTAAGCATGCTGTGATACCCAATTCTCCATCCAATCTCTTTGATGACATGCTTTTCTCTTTATCATTTGAAATGAATGTACTTGCCAAAATTGTTTTACAAATTTAACATATTCTTGGAATATGAATATGAAATGCTCACTAAAAATAGTTAACATTATTAAGCATATAGTTTAAAGCACAGAAACTAACATTCTGCTTTGGTATTATGGCACACAGAATTCTGAAATGGTCCCCTAAGAGCTTCTTCCTTTATCCTTCTATGAATATGATGAGATATGCACAAGCAAGAGAGATTTGTAGATGTGGTTAAAGTTATGATTTTAGTATGTTAAGGCTTCTACATCAAAACAACAAACACTTACTTTTCACTGTTCTAGAAACTGAGAAGTCTAAGGTTAAGACATTGGTAGATTCAGTGTCTGGTGAAGAGATAGATATCACATTCTTACTTCAAGCTCTCATGATGCAAGAGGTAAGGCAATTCTCTGGGGTTGCTCCTCAGAAGTAGGTCTTTTCTAGTAGAAAAAAGTTGGAGAGATTCCAAATGTGAGAAGATACATATTTAGCTTCCTTGAAGGTGGAGGGACCCTGTGTCCAGGAACATGGAACCAAGGACAGCCCTGGCTGATGGCAAGCAACAGGCTGCTTAGTCCTGCTAGAAGGAAGCATTCTGTCAACAAGCTGAAAGTATTTGGAAGTGATTCTTCATCACTCCCTCCAGACAAAATCCCAGTCAGACACCTGTTTTCTGCTAAGACCCTTAGGCAAAAATCAAGTTGAGTTTACCTGGATGTCTGATTTAGAGAATAAAAATGGATACTAAACAGTTGTTTTAAGAAACTCAGCTCCCAATAATCTAGTGCACAGTAACAGAAAATTGACAACAGTATACTTCTTTTTTTTTTAAGTATTGGGGATTGAACCCAAGGTCTTAACACTGAGCTACATTTCAGCCCTTTTTAAAATTTGTTTTGACACAGGGCCATACTGCCTCAGAATATTTTATTGCTCTGTCATTTTGAACATTAATCTCTATGTCTCTCTCTCTGTCTCTCTGTCTCTCTGTCTCTCTGTCTCCCTGTCTCTCTCTCTCTCTCTCTCTCTGCCTCTCCTCTCTCCATACATGCTTATATATAATTGTTATTCATAAGTCATATGTTTATGTTTTGTTAAAAACTTTTTTCAAAGTGAGGGACAGACGGAAAAATAGGTGGGCATATTAACCGCTGAACTGAAGTAAGGAAAGACACAGTAAGAGTTTGAGCCTGGACAAGAACACTGTGCCAGACCTCAAAGATACCTTCTTCACTGTTCCTCTCAGCCCTGATTCCCAACAACTTTTCATCTTTACCTGAACAGACCCCATATCTCTGTTCATCCAACAATTCACAGGGACAGTTCTTCCCCAGGGATTTCAGGATACTCACACTTCATTGGCCAAACACTGCAAAAGGACCTCCAATCCCTCACAGTCACCCCAGCTGCCTACTCAGATATGTCAGTGACCTTTTGTTTTGCAGCCCCTCAGAAAAGGACTCTGTAGCTCACACTATCTCTCTTCTTAAATTCTTGAGGAAAAAAGTGTTGCCTTAAGTTAGGGAGTCTCTGAGGAGGGAGCTTGGGACACCCCCATAATGACCCTCAATCTCTCTTCAAGTCCTTTTCCTCACTCTGGTGAAGAATAAAGAATTGGGCTCTTAGTGGAAAATGGAGTCATGACCAATATGATGTGCAACCAAAGTTTGCTTAAAGTGTGGAAGTGCAGAGGAAGCAGGAGAGGAGCTACCTTAACAGTAAGATGAGCTTTAAAATGGAGCACATCCCACTCAAGATGCCCAGTGAGTTTGAGGTGTACTTCATATTCACAGGGGAAGCTGGTTTCTAAAAATAACTGTTTTACTGATTGTTGCAATCTAGGCCAGTCAGGATTAGCCTTTGTTTCTGAGAAGGGGAGAGGGTCAGTTGGGGATTTCCTAAGCATGCAGTAAATGTGAGTAACACTTTCACAAGGAGTTTTATCTCTCAAGTACACAGTAGGGTATGTTTGTCAAGCACATGGTACACAGATAAGCATGTGATGTTTTTGCATTCATCAGCTAGAGATAAGCATGTGATGACTTTACAATGTCAGCCATCTGGATCTTGCTCTATGTTGTTTTATTTTGTTTTTTGTTTTGTTTTTTGTTTTCTTTTGGTGTGTGTGTGTGTGTGTGTGTGTGTGTGTGTGTTGTAGCCTATAGCCCTCTAATTTGCCTCTACAAAAGGATACCATGTCTGGAAAATCTCCTTTGCTTCTGGGGCTTCTTAGCTTTTTTTGACTTTGGATCCCAAATTTCTCACTCACTGCAAAACTCCTCTATGAGGTTTCCCATGGAGATCCCTGAGAAAGGTTCCAGAAACAGATTTAATTCCAATTTCTTTTGGGGCCTTCAAGTGGGGCCCAAAGCTTTGGCCCTACCCAATCCTAAGAAACCTTTCTTTCTATTTCTAACCAGAAAAAAGGGATAAACTTTAGGGCTACTCACAGAGCAAGCTGGAGACTTCTCCAGCCTGTTGTCTATTTATCCAAAGGGCTGGAACTTGTAATAAAGTCTGGCCCCTCTGTTTATAGGTCTTAGGATCAGCTACACTCTTTATTCCTAAGGCCAGAAAGATGACTCTCTACCAGTTCTTACAAGGACACTTTTCACACAGCTTCTCTGACCTTCTCGGCCATCATGGTTCAACCCTTTTCTCTCTGGCCTGGGTTCAAATCCTACACCCTCAGCTTTTACTATCCTCAGTTACCTTCTGTTGTTCATCTGTTGTAAACCCTGCCAAGCTCCTCCCAATACCTGACTCCCCAGACAGCACCCACCAACATGAGTCCACTGAGCTCCTTGATTTTACTCTCACCCACTTCTGTCACAGAACCTTGGAGCATATACCAGGGTCCCCTATCTGGCTTATTGATGGGAGCACTTCAAAGACCACCCCTTCCCAGGCAAGGTCACTGAAGGCTGACACGAGAACCAGTTCTCCGACCCTCCCTGAGAAGTAACCGAGGTGGCAGCCCTCCCCACAAGAACTCATCACACTCACTAGAGCTCCAACTCTCACAAAAGATAAAACCATCAATAATTACACAAATTCCAAATATGCAACTAATAACCTCCTACACTCAAACACCCAAATCTGCCACAAAAGGGGCTTTCTTACCACAAAAAAAAAATGCCTCTATAAAACATGGGCCCCTAGTTCATGACCTTCTAGGGGTGATCCTTCCACCCCATAGAGTTGGTGTCATTCATTACAAGGGCCATCAAAGGCCTAACTCACAGGAAGAACATCTCAGACATCGTTTGTGGAAATAATGAAGTTGATAGAGTAGCAAAACAGGTAATTACCAACTCTCTCTCCTTTCCCCACTTCCTGTTTCCTATTATACCTTCTTACTCATCCCAAGAAATAACCCTACTCAAAGAACAGGAGACACAGTAAGAGAAACAGTGATGGTTCCTGCATGAAAAATTGGTCCTTACTTGAAGCTCACAAAACAAATCCCTCTCATCTTTCCTTGACCAGTTCTAGGCGGATCATTCCCTCTGCTCCAATTCCTACAGCTTCACGTACATCTCACCCCTAGTTTTAGGACCTCTCTGCAAAAGATTATTGCCTAGTGCTCCATATGCCAAACACCAACCCCCAGAGCAACCTCAGACCTCCTCCCTTCCCCACCCATCAATTTCAGGGATCCCTCCCTGGCACTGGCTGGCAAATAGACAACTTGCATGCCTCCAGTAAAAAAAAAAAAACAAAGATAACTCCTTGTCCTAGTTGACACCATCTCAGGGTGGATACAAAACTTTCCTACATCAAACCAAAGATCCACTGCAGTAACACATATGCCATTCACCGACATCATCCCCTGCTTTGGACTTCCAACCTCCATCTAAACCAATAAAGGACCTGAATTTACCTCACACATCACCCAACAGGTAGCCTCCTCCCTAAATATAACCAGGAAGTTCCACATCCCATATCAATATCAATCCCCAGGTAAGGTTTAAAAAGGTTAATCACATCCTTAAACAGAGCCTAATCAAGTTTTCCCTCCAGGTCCTCTTAGACAAGTCTAAGCTCCTACCCTTGACCCTTTTCAAAATCAGGTCTCTTCCCCTCGATGCTCATATTATGCTCTGCCCCTTTGAGATTCTACATGGAAGGACGGTCCCTCATGGCCTTCACATGCCCTACCTCCAATCCATACCTACCCTCCCCTCTTTCAAATCCTGTACTAACACTATGAAGTATCTCATGTGGAATTTGCTGATCCCACCCTCTCCAACCCTCTGGTAGCCTAGACACCTCCCTCCTCCACCCCTGCAGTCTGGAGACTGGGTTTATAACACCCCCCAAATCCTCTCAGGGATTAAATCCAAAATGGACATGGCACTTTCAAGTAATTCTGACCACCCTAACAGCAGCAAAATTAACAGGTCATACCTCCTGGGTCCATTTCGCCTCTCTATAAAAGGACCCCCTTTTCCAGTGTACACCAACTGGATTCAATCCCTGAAGATCTCCAGGCTGCCTCCTGTGAATGAAGAGATGGAAAACACAGCTAGACAGCCCCATTAGTCTCTCTCTTCATAACTTCACCCATTTTTGTCCATGCTAATAGAATTCCCCATTATTCGCCCTCTTCCTTCCTAGACACCATAATCTAAGACCCATGGCTACAAGCAACCCACTCAGACTGCTCCCCGAAACAAATCAGCACTTTTACTTCCTGTGTTCTGCTCTGATTCTTTCTCAGTCTTACTCATCCTCTTCACCCCTAATACAACATAGACCCTTCCTAGGTAGAGAGTCAGACACTCTCTCACACAGCCAAAATCATCTATACCTTTTGGGAGTGTTAGCTCCTGAGAAACACAAGGAGACCCAAAAGTGGGTTTCCATGGAGTCCACTTCACAGAGGAAATTTTATAGAGCAAAACCAGTAAGTGGGTACAAAATCATTAGGTGGATATAACATGGGACAAAACTATGATCAACCAATGAGATTATGAGTATAACTGCTTAGGTAATATTGATCCAATGGGGAGGCAGACCATGTAACAAGTGTACATGGAAAAAACAAAGACCTTTATTTAAGAAGGGGTGGATTATGAAGTTGTGGTCACCCACCAGGGTGACTGACATGTGCCTGAACTCTGTTGGACAAGGTGATGCCAATTATCTTATCCCTTGGGGAAGTATGTAGACCTGGTCATTCCATCTTCATTTTGAGGCCTGGCCTCAGCAGATGTGCCTCAGGCCACAGGTGTAATGAGTTTTCACCTTTTACACTAACTCTCTAGAGGGCCCTTGCCTTGTCTGACTGCCTGTAATATTTCTACCTAACTTAGCCATCTATAATACTGGGCCAGATTTAATACAAACATGCACCACTGCACTAAGAAAAGCTAGTGAAGGCCCATCCACTGATCCGGTCTCAGGATTGCGCCTGAAAGAGATGAACACCCAGGCCTGAGACCAGGCTGGGACTGACTCAGAAGGAGAAGAACCACCCCTCGAAAGACAAATACAGAACTTCTCTCAATACCTAAGGGTGTTGCTTAGGTTTGGGGCTTGATGTTGTTTCACTTTTTTAATTAGCCAGAACCAGGAAATTCTTATTTCCTGTAACAAAGACTTATCAAGTGATTCTTTACCTCGAACCGTGCTATTGGCTAACATACACATCCCAACTTGTTAAACTAGTTTCTTTCAAATCCTTAAGTAGTCTTAACTCCAGTCAGTTCACAAGTCTGAAAGAATACTCAGGATCCTGCTTATCTGCAGAGGAAATCACAAAGCAGCAGGAAGGTGGAGGAGTTTGCATTCTCAACAGTGTACATGTATCAGTAAGTTCAGTTTTATTTCATATTTGACAGATTTGTTTTCCATTAGGTTGGTCTCTAGTTCAAACTGGAATTGATTCTGAGCTGACAATGTAATCATTTTTTTCGCTTCTTTGGTTGGAGAAAATGACATAGTAATACTAATGCTCTATTTCAGGAAACCATGCTAATGATTTTAAATTTAGGACACAAAAAAAAATGAAGTTGAATTAAGTTAAAATTTAATTTAGTGTTGGAATTTAATGGAAAAACCTACCTTGACAATTAGATAAACACAGGAAGGTAAGAAGAAAAGCACAGACCTTGAAGTAAATTTGTAATTCCATATGCACCACGGGACAAGGAAGAAAGAGACTCACCTCATTCAAGAGTTCCGAATATGTAATGGTCCTTGTGATTCTCCTAAATTATCCATTAAATTGGTATCAAAAATTAGGAAATACCTAAGTTATATAAGAAGTATTGTTTAAAATCCTCATTCTGAAATTGATAAATATAGCTGAAATTTAAAAAAAGTTAAGAGTTTTAATGTTCTGTAAGAAATGCTTTACTTTTTAAACTAAACAATTAAGAAAAATCTAAGAACAATTTTTACACAGCATATAGAAAATGAGAAGCAAATAAATGATTTAATATTTTTGTACTGGAATTAGATTTAGAAGTCCATAAAAGATAAATCTTAAACATCTTTAATTCTCATTTTCCTGTCTCATTTCATCTATATTCTAAAAATATTTTTCAGCATTCAACATTAATTCTTCATCTACAGATAGGGGGTAAATTAGGAGAAGACTGCAAATGCCTTTTCTTACAATGCATAGCCAGAATAATATTTTTTCATTAGTAATAAGTGTATATGTGTACATAAAATTTAATTAAACACAAGTGGATTTCCAGAACTCAATTCCTCTAACAGATTTAATTCTTTCCAATCATTTAAAATGCTCCACTTTTCACTTGCCTTATAGTCAGAAATTAAGTTTTATTTGTTAAGAGACAAAACAAAATGAGCAAACAAAAAAAACTTTTCATAATAATTTGTCATATAAATTTATAGAACTACTGCTGCACACTTTAGGATTTGTTTTTTAAATGGGTAATAACAGAAACAGATGATTATTATTATTGTACTATTATTTTTAATTTTACTTAAGAGGAACACCAATCCATAGGAAAATTGATGATGCCACACCAATAGAAATAATTCAATTAATCCATTTTTTCTGAATACTTACACACTTTTTTCAAGTACTATTATTATGTGCCTGGAACCATGCTTGGCATCAGGGGGCATATAGTTTGAATTAAGTTTTTGTTAAAGTTTATATGATTGTCAATTCTGTACTATAGCTGATTAAAGGCAAAAGAAAACCAGCAGAAAGGTAAAGAGACAAATGATAAAAGAAAGGAATCCAGGAAAATAGAGTGATATCAAAATCTTGGAAAAGCAAAAGATCTACATCTGGTCCACAGACCATAAAATCATTTGGGTGTCTATATTCTTGGTAACTTCCATTTTCAGGATTTTTTTCAGTTGTCCCCTCCATGCTGTGTGTAGGACTAGATGGAAAGAAATTGTGAGGAGAAAAGACACACAAACAGAACAAGAATAGCTATTTTTTCTGAAGTAGCAAAACTCCAAGTTTGACAACACAAAGTTCTATGAGAACATATATATATGCATGTATATAAACATTCACACAAGTATATATGCATACATTCACATTTTCTTTTTTAATCATACATATTTTAAGACTTAAAACAAATATATCTGTGTTAATTTATGGTTACATATTTTATAGGAAAATATTATGATAATCTTTCATTTAAATGTATTCTATTTTTAAATTTTCAACACACACTGGAATTACTATTCTACTTATTAGTGTATTTGGAACTCTAAAACAACATTCTTCCTGGCTAATTTTTGCACAAAACCAAAATTATTTCCTTCAAATAAATAATTTTCTGCGCACAACTTCAGAATTCCTGAAATGAAAACACGCAATTAATAAAGCATTCTTCACTCTAAATTTCTTTTTACACTATTTCCTATAATCCCCTGAATAATTGAAATACAGTTTTTTCCTCAAGACATAGGATTCTTCATAGTCTTCTCAAGTAAGGGTTTCTCATTCTTGCACATTGCAAGATACTTCATGATTAAGCAGGTAGTGTTTGTCCTTACCATCTTAGACCATCACTCTGCATGGCCTTGTGAAATTGTCTTGTTCCTTCGAGGTCCACACAGCTCTACTATCCAACCCCTTTTTCTCCTCAGTGTTATCCTCATAGGTGCCCTATATATTGTACTTATTGTATATCTCCATACCATCTTCTATGCCAAGTTCACATTTACCCTAAGTAACATCTATGCCTTGTAGTAGAAGTTATTCATTTCCTTGATCTTCTCATCTGTATAATCGTCTCTTCAAATACTACTCTCAGATCCACACCCTGGCTTTGTCGTAAGTTGGAATTACTCTATCTGAATCATAATTTTAGATTCTATCACTATTCTAAACTTCCTACTTACAGTATTCTCATGTATCAGAATATTTAAAAACTTACTTATTCTCTAAATTTTTTAAATTCTTCCAGTGTGTCAGTGGTCACCTCCAGCACACACACACATGCACACTCATTGCTTAACTTTGTTTTTCTTGTGATCAATATGTTCCTCATTTGAACAAATTCTTTAATGGCATCCAGGTTTCACTGCATTCTCTTCCCCTTTATCTCTTCCTTCACCCATACTAGCTATAGTCTAGATAAAATATAGCTATCTGAAAGTTTGTTCATCTCTGGCCAGAGCTCTTCACATATGTTCAAAGGCTATGTATTCATTCAAGCCTGAAACTCTGCCCTGCATTCATACATCCCCTTTGTCTATTTTCTGCCATTACTATTCCAACTTCTCCAGCTTTTTCAAATTTTCAATTCTCATTTCTTGCCCTCTCATATTCTACTATATCAAAGAGAAAAGGTGATAGATCATTTAGATGAGAATTCCTTCGACTTCTTCATACCAGACCAACAACTCTAACTGCATCAATTCATGAAGTCAAGAGGATGTTTACAGTAGTCTAAGGTCCTCAATCTACTATGCTGAACCATGTGAAAATGTTAATACCTTACCTCCTTCAACCCACATGAAAGAAAATGTCATACGAGTGGACCAAAGGGTTTATAATCTATAAATATATAAATGTGCTCTGAACCCAAGCTCCCTCCCAACTTCAGAATATCTACTGACACATTTTTTGTCACTGTAAGTATACTCAAAAATGTTCCATCCACAAGAAAAAAGATATCCCCTATTAACTCCATGTACTGAGATGACTTCTCTTTACATTCACAAACTCATAAAACATTATTAATATACTGTCTCATTTCCTTTTAATTTTTCTTCTAACTATACTTTTACTATCCTTTTTATTTTGACTAGTATGCCAATTTAGATATCTGAGGCTAGGCCCAATACACTCACTTACTGTATTGTGTTTGCAAGCGAATTAGCCCTCCTCACCAAAGAGTTTAGCTTTTTCAAAGGGAATGATCATCTCCTGGCTTCTCTGTCTTTTGGGGTCTGGAAGGGCAGAGCCCAGACAGTCAGTGTCAAAGGTGCCTTCTGTACCAGATGGGCACCATGTGACCCAAGCATGTCTCTTTCACAGGGTGTGCCAGTTGCTCAATTGAAGGCCTTGGTTGTTATGGCAACTCTGCCTAATAACAGTGCTTTTACTGTGGCCATATACTACTTTTATGAATTTGGGGGTTCTTCTAGACCTACTGAAGTCTGGCTGAAAGTAACAAAATTATTACAATTCTGCTCCTCAAAATTTATCCCTTGGTCTCAAGTTTCTATTTTTCTAATGTGCCACAATGGTCACTACTGTGGTAATTCTTCATTCCAGCCTACGCTATACAGATGGAAATGTTAACCAATAAAAGACTTGGAGCTTAAGTGAACTCAACCAGTTCCCACTTTTGTATTCTTGGGTTGATCTCTTTAGCCCAGTAGCCTCCACTGAAAACGAGAATCATAATATTTACCTTATGGACCTCACATAGCTGTCGGGTGGCTCAAATGTTATGGAGCATAGTGTTTAGAAACTGTAAACAGTAAAGTGCTATATAAATTAAAAGCTATTAATTATCTCCATTATTATTATTTATGGAATCTGTGGTTCACCCTTATGCCTTACCATTTTTGTCTTCCAAACCCATTTGGAGTCAGGTGGAGCAACCTGGGGAAAGGACCACTTCCTGCCTTTTCTGGGGCCCTCAGACTCTCTGAGGACACTTTCTGGAGGCTCTGTGTAAATGTGCCAGGCAAGACAGAAAGAGATGCCAGCATTTAAGGTAGCTTATCAGATGTATGCAAGTTTCATTGATGCTTGGCTGATGTAACAGAGGGCCCTTCTGGCAGGTGCTATGGCACTAAAACACTAGGGAAGTCGGGATAGAGACCCCCTGATTGCAGTGTTGACAAAAACTCCAAAAGAAAGCAAGGCAGATGTGTAGCGTCTCTACTGCCTTGAGCACAGCACTTTCTGTTTACATTTTTCAAAGCATCCAACTGTGTTCTACAGAGTCAGTCACAACCACTGATTTATTCAAGCCTGATAGCTGCTAATTGAGCACTTCCTTTTTCTTTCTTTTAACATCTCTGTGGGAATTATCTCCATCTTATAATTAGTAAACTCAGGCTGCTGTGCATGAGGCCAAGTCACATGACTTGTAAGCACTGAAAACAACCCGTGCTTTTTTCTGACAATCAACCTCCTTCTTAAAGAGCTAATGAGTCTGCTGTGACCAATATCTTAAGAAAAAAGTAATATTAGAGAAATGTTGTGTGGTTTTTTTTTCTGTTCAATATTATGGGTGAGATACTATTGGGAATTGTCTGAAACAGGCACAGTATTATGTAAAAATCCACTTCTTTTGTCTGAAACCTATTGCTGCATAGAATCACATATTACCACACTATGAGCACCTCTCAAAATGTCTGAAACATGATAGTGCTTACTGCATGCATTAAGATGCAACCCTGCATATCTAATTGTCTAGCAGGGTGACTTATACTACATTGTGTACTTGAGATTTGCTGATAGAGTAGATGGTAAGTGTTGTTACCACACAGTTGAAAAAGTGCAAACTCGGCAGTTTTGCAATATGCTAATTGACTTAGTTGTGGTAATAATTTCTTTGCTTTATGTTATTTTAAGAGAATAAAACCAAGCAAAGTAAAACAGAACAAAGCCAACCAGAACAAACCAGTGTAAGTGACACAGGACTTCAAAACAATACAAAATCAACAATGGTTACCATAATGCCTCTGGTTGTCTTCAAAATAGCTGTAGATACCTTCAGACATAGTAAAAATCAAACAAAACAGAACAAAATAGAACCAATAAAAACAAAACAATGAATACAATAAAGGACTTCAAAACAAGACAATAGTAAATCCAAAATGGCTACAATAATTTCACATTGCATACATTTATGAAACATAATATAAATCTTAAATGAATGTATGTATTTTTGCCATTATCTTAATAAAGCTTATGGGATAAATGCAAAGGAATAAGTAAACAACTATTTAATAAGAGTTATCACCCTTATTCTTTCTCAAAAGATAACAGAAACCAACAGAACACTCTTGTTTTTAATTTTACTTTATTAGGACATGTTTGCAATATGTGAAGTTTACACTCATCTAATGGAGTAGGTATATGGCTATGACATTCTTAATAAAAGGCAGATCGCAGACAGACAAGATTGTAAAAACTATGAGAATTTTTCATTTAATTATCTTACTATTTTCTTGTTTTGATTTTTTTTTTCAAGACAGTCTTACCATATAGTTTTAGGCTAGTCTAACCCAGGCTGGCCTTAAGCTGCTTCAGCTTCCCAAGTGGTGAGATTACAGGCACACATCACCATGCCTATTGTCTTGATTCTTGACTTCTGCTCCTTTCTAAAGCAACCTGGACTAATCTTAAAAGGATAAGACTAAAATTCAGGCCTTTCACTTACCTAATCCATGCCCACTTCCCTTATGTTCCACTGGTGTTGCAGCAAGTACAGCAATGTCTGTTCAATGACATAGCCAGTATTTATCATCCACTCGCACCAAGCACTGCCTTGAACATGACTGTAGCAACAACTAGAAAGGTAGAGAACACAACATAAGGTGGAGCAAAAGCATCTGATGGGTGGCATATGTGTTAGCGGGAGTTGTGACTGGCCTAGGTGTTGTGTGCAAAATCCAGGGCCTAGTGAGTTTAAGGAAAAGGGTAGTACATGTGAAGGGAAGGACTCCAGAGTAACAGTAAATTCTGCTAGGTAAGAGAAGTAAATTCAACTCAGCAAATGGAAGAACTTTCTTTTTAAAATGATATCATGCCCCTCACATACTTAAAGCTGTCTTGCATAGTCCTTAAAATGAGTCACACTTTTGCCATGGTCTCAAGAGCCCCTGTGAGCTGATTGTTGTCTGTCTCTGTGGTTGGTTTTCCCCACCCTTCCTGGTACTCAGCACGGCCCAGCCACACTGGATTCATCTCCTCCAGGAACTCAGCAGGCTCACTCCTGTCCAACTCTCAGAACTTGCTGACATGGCTGCGCTTGCCTCAGGTCACCATGAACTAACTGCCTCCTCCACAGTTACTTCCCAGCTCTGATAGCATTGCTTTCTGGATGACTCCCTGCTGCCCGACTGCACATCCTGCACTAGCTGCCTCAGCTCTGAGCTCCAGGCACTCAGTGAATTTTAATTCTATATCAAAGTTTATTAATTAATGTTAATAATCTTTTGATTGATTTTGAATCCTGTGATCAAAACAAGTAAACTCCATGATAGTGGGGGCTCCGGTCTTTATCACCACAGCTTTCCAGGCAAAAATACCAGTTTTTAGTACCTACTGAGGTCTCAGTAAATGTGAGGTAAATATGGTGAATTTTTTTACAGAAAAAAAATTTTAGTGTATTTCAGTAAAAGACACAGTGCCAGGAATCCACCCTCAGAATGCACTCCTGTGCTTTGAGCACATGTATGCCAGCATTCTCTCCACTTTCTGAAGCAACTCTGGAAGTCTTTCATCTTCAATATCACCATTGTGGCTGCCTGAATGTCCTGAATCAAATCAAAGCATTTAATTTTCATCATCGTTTTGATTTTGGAGAACAGTCAGTGGTTGTATGGTGACAGATCATGGGAATGACGTGGTTGGGGACACACTTTAATATTTATGTGAGCTGCCTTTCCATTGGATGGCACCTGAAAGCAGCATCCACCAAATTTTTTGCCTTGGCTTATAAAGAAGACATTCTTCATTGTTGTTGCCAAAAAGTGGCAACAACAATGGGATAAGTGTGTGCTAAGTGAGGGGAAGCGTTTGGAGGGGGCCTACAGGCAACATGTCTTTAACTGTAAATTTTTTAAACTTAAACACACACAGCAGTTTTTGTGCAGCTGTTGTATTTATCAAACGAATGAATACTTCACTAAAAGAATTTAGATACTATGTATTAAGAAGTAGCTTAGGTTTTTGAACTATACCATCACATCACCAGAACTTATATTTGGAAAGTAATTTTGACAACATTGTATGATGTATTGGAGAGGACATTCTCTGAAAACAGATTCATTAACGGCTACTGTTATTGTCCAGATAAGAGACATTGAATGCCTGAGGCAGGACAGTGTTAAGAAAATGCAGACACATGGAGAAACAATTCAGAGGTAGACTGGTTAGGTGAAGAGGTCGCCAGGAAGGAATTTGTTACATGATTTCAAGCTTCAGAGCTCAGGTAATCTGGAAACTTGTGAATCATTTTATTAAGGCCTAATTTAAATCATGATTAAAAAGTAAAAAGAGAAAGAAGAAATGAACAGACTAAGGTAGAGAGAGTGAAATAACAAGACAGCAGAATGGATAGCAGGAAGAAAAGCAAGAGAAAAACCTTTATAGGAGAGCAAGAAAAAATAAAAGATGGGAAAGAGTGTGGAAAAATTATAACATGCAGTGTTGATGGGCTGGTAAAATGGTGCAAGGTTAAACATAAGATTATTCTATGGTCCTTTCCATTCTTAAATACATACAGTAAGGAAATGGAAAAAATGCATATCCAGACAAAACTGAACATGAACTTTCATAGAAGTATTATTCATAATCATCAAAAAGTAACAGAACACAAATGCATGTTAGTTGATGAATGGATACATAAAATGTGGAAATATTCATAGAATTAAATATTATTTGGTAATAACTACACAACTTGAGAACACATTTAAGTGAAATAAATCAAATACACACGCTTAAATATCTCACAGTTTCCCTTATAAGAGAGACTCAATATATATATGTGTGTATATATATATATTCTATATATATATATGACAAATACGAAGTAGAAAGGGAAGTTCAAATAATTCCCTGAATTACCTATTCCATTGTTTCCAAAATATTTTAACATATATGCTGATTTATTTCATTTATACTACTAGTTTCTCTTAGTTATTGAAAAGAAAATTATGAGCTATTATTTATTTTTCTTTGTAAGATAGTTTTTTTCTCTCTGTTTTACTTTCTGAGTAATTAAGATTAAGATTCATGGTGTATTGACTATTCTTATTCTTTTGGTTTTTTTTTTTTATAAAGTCTTGCCACATTCTACAACATGAATGAAGACAAGAAAGACCATACATTGTACAATTCTATTTACATGAAATGTCCTGAATTATCAAATCTGTAGAGAAAAAAGTAAACTACTAGTTCCCTAGAGCTGGGGGAAATGGGTAGTGACTATAAATGAATATGGATTTTTATCTTGGAATACAAACTGTTAAAAAAAAATAGATTGTGAAGTTCAGAGTGATGGTGCATGCTTGTAATCCCAACAACTTGGAAGGCTGAGGCAGGAGGATTATGAGCTCAGGCCAGCCTGGGCAACAGAGGAAGACCCCATCTTTTTAAAACTAATAACTAATATAAAATATAGATCATAATGGTGACCAAACAACTTTGTGAATGTACTGAAAACCATTAATTTGTATACTTCAAATTAATGAACTTTAGGATGACAAAAGGAAGACACACACAGCTTGTCAGAATTCACATTATCAATATGAGACTTATATCTTTAAAAGGTTGTTAAATAAATCAAAAAAGGAAAGAAAGAAAGAGAAAGAATAGAGACATGAAGGGAGAGACAAGAGCCTCTAGAATCTCAAATGGCATTTTCACTAAATGTGAAAGTTCTTCACAGCTATTATTCCCTGAGGCTGTCCAAGTCACCATCTGTCTTCATCCTTCTCTTTTTGGCATTTATGAAAATTCTCCAACTGGGTGTGGTGGCACATGCCTGTAATCCTAGCACTCGGGAGGCTGAGGTAGGAAGATCACCATAAATTTGAGGCCAGTCTAGGTTACATAGTGAGTTCAAGGCCTACCTGAACTCCATGGAGAGAATCTGTCTCAAAAAACAAAAGTGAAACAAAACAAAAAATAATAAGAAAAGCAAATTCTCCCGCAGTTCCAAATAGTTCTTTCCAACTCAAGGAAGACTCTGATTAAGTTTCAAGCTTCAAAATTTATCTTTCAAATAAAAACTATTTCCCAGTAGTCAGATACAGTGACAGAAGGTCTCATGCATTGGAAAACACTTGTAGATAATACATTTGTTCAAGTTTCAACTTTCAAAACAAGCTCTACTGTCTTGTGAAGATGTTAAGTGACGGGAGGAAGAGAGATGGTCAATGACAAATGATACTTAATTGAAAATAGTTAAAAAAAAAAAAAAAGAAAAGAAAAGAAAGATGGAAGAAAGTAGCCCAGGCAGAAGCAAAGGTGAGGAGCTGCTGGGACCCGGCTTGCTGTCTCCAGTGCCCTCTATCAATGCTCTGTACAATGTTTTTTAGTCCTTATCAGATTTTAATTTTAACTTAATTTTCAACAACCTAAATTTCTTCCAAGAAACACTTTTCTCATGGAAATTCAAGTAAATTTAAAGCTTTAAAGGAAAACATTCTCTGAGTTTGATTATGCCTTTTTAAAACTCTGGCTAGTAAAATGCCAGTTAATCATATTTTAATGATGACGTGAGTCAGCTTTCTAGTTATGAAACTTTATGTCCTTCTTATTTACATTATGTAAGCTTATAACAACAAGACACACAGTTTGTCAGAACATGAAGCAGAAAATGCGAATCTCATTTAATCTTTTACATACCTTCAGTATTTGTGCTCACATCACCAACTTTACGGAAGTCTCATTGTGTCTGGTGGTGCAGTCAGAACGCTGATCATCCTGATTACTAAGCCACTGTTATCATGAATAATAACTCCACTCCCTACTGGTGTTTTTCCCAGTTATTTCCTCTTCCCAAGTCAATGAAGTAAAAACCTCCAACTTGATGATCCATTCACCTCATATCGCATTTTATCATATTTATTATCTTTGTCCGATAACTCTTTCTTCATGGATGCTCCAATATGTGTCCACAGAATGCCTGCTTCTGAGCCTGGGGATTCTCTTACAAGCTATGATTTCCCTCTTCCCTCAAGCTTGGAGTCTCTTTTGTCTGTGGGAAGACACTGGGCACAAACAGGGCTTTGTTGGGTCCCCCATGTATCCCTCAGTCTGGTCTTTGTACACCATTTGCTACTCTAATTCCACAGTTTTGGGCACCAGGTCTAACCCCAGTGCATTCATGAGCAGCACGGTCACCATCCAGTACAATCTTCCGACCAGCTAACGCCACTGTGGCTGTATACAGGCTACCTCAATATTGCTTTTCAGCTACTTTTGAAAAATCAAACTGCCTGAAAATAATAATACTAAAGTAAACAAAACTCCAGTCTTTACCATTTCAGTTGTTGTTGTAAGTGCTCTCACAGTTAATAATTTGTTTCGTCTTTTTGATGATTGAACAGGGGATATTATTGCTCCCATTTCACTGATGAAGAAGCTAAGGCACATAGAAGATGAATGCTAGCCTAAGGGCCAACAGTGGGCGAACCAGGATAAGAATACAGGCAGGATCACTGTAGACTGCATGCTACTTCACTGTGCTAAGAGTCTTTCAAATCTTTCCCAGTGCTGTGGCAGAAAGAACCCCCTTTATTCTTCATGTCTGAATTACTGAGCAACATTTTAGCTAAAGTATTTGAAAATCTCCAGGAAAAACCACATATGCTACAAGATCTAAGGGGACAGGATCTGAACGTGCGCTGTGGTAAAAGATTATGACATTGAAAGAAAATGACTGATGTTAAGAAGTAAAGAGTTCTTTCCATTCTGATGGTTGTTTCTCAGGAAGCATCTGCCCATGAGATAAAGAAAGAGCAACTTAGATTTAAGTGAAGGCAGGTGACAGATTAAAAGAAGAATGCTTTTCAGATATACTTGGCTCTTTGTGGAAGATTTTCTGTTGTGGACTTGATAAATAGGTAGCACTTGTCACTTCTCAACCTTTCTAGTGGCACGAATACTATAAAGATTGGTCAGTTAGGGTTTTCCTTTTGTTTGGACAATAGATTTCTACAACTTGATTTTCCTGCACTATAGTGCACCCGTTTAGTCCACCTACTGGGATAGTCTGCCCTAAGTTAAATTCTCTGAATTATAAGGATTGGGGAAGGGGAAATCCAAGAAGGAAAGGGAGAATTGTCCTTTAGCAAATGTAAATGTAATTTTATCTTAACACAAGGTAAATAATCATGTTTCTATTCTTCCCGTGGACAAAGAAATTCATCAGTATCAAAACTGATTTTGTGTTACAAATGGTTTATAGCAGTTTCCTGCTTCATGACACATTCTCTTACTTTGCAGACAAACATTTGCCAAGTACCCATCAGGCACAAGCTTCCACTTGTCTACCCCCAGCATGGAAATTAGTCACTGTTTAACTTAAAATTAAGCTAGTACTAAAAAAAACAGGGAGACAAATATTTTATTTTAAAAAAATGATCTAGGGATAAGTATTTTGGAGTGTATCTGCATGGTTAGGGAAATAAACTAAAGGAATTTCTTACTCGTGATATTGCGTAAGACAGTAAGTCTCAGTGAGGTTTCTGTTGTGAGAAGAGCAATAGTTCAATAGCTAAACATTCTTTTGCACTCTTTTTGTTTGTTGGAAAACAAGTCATTTTTATGAGTTGTTTTCTATATCTGAGGCAGAGAAAGATTGTGAGAAAAATAGAGCCAGCCTTAATTAAACATTTGGGCATAGTTTAAATCTGGGGCATGATTTCATTATGACACACAACCGTATTATAGTAGTTCCCTCGTGCGTCTCTAGACATACATCCCTAAAATAGGAAACTATGACTTAATCATTTTTGGTCTCTAGCAGGTAACTTACTGACATGCAGAAGATACTCAATACATGTCACTGAATGAGTTCATAATTGCCATAGACCTAAAGGAGATGCATATGTTATCAGCTCTTGCCTATGGTCAGTTATTCTGAAGATGCTGTGGGTATTTGCAGGTTGTAACGCTCTTCTCCTGTCACAAAGTAAGTAGGAGCAAGTGAGAGTGACTGTATCTTGTCAGAAACTCAAGAGAATTTAGAATTGGTGCCACCTGAAAAGTTGATGACTTGGGGGCAAGAAACTGCTTCTAGATTCTCCTGTGCCCAGACCCAAGGATACCAGGGCATCCTCATCCCAGTCAGATCATTGCTGCCCATAAGGGTGACTCAAATAATCTTTTCAACTATGTATCAAGTGTGGGCCCACCTTCCAATTCACACTCAGGTACCACTCCCAGGAAAGATAATTCCTTCTACGCCGTATCTAATTTTGACAGAATAAGAATCAGCACCTTGAACTCTGTGAACAATATTCCTGTCCAGATTCTTCATGAATTAGATTTCTCTGGACAATTCATGTCAGTCTTCTCCCAGCCTGCTTCAACTTTACAATTGTTCAGTCACATTATGTCTCTAGACTGTGGGTCCTGACACTGAGAAGGACTGAACATTGTCATATATGAGCCTGTTTCCACAAGGGTTTCCCATTTGTCAGTCATTTGCATAGCACTTCCATGGTTTTTACCATACACGCATTCCACTGTTACTAGTATTGCCTTAACACTTCTCTTTAAATTGATTTTCTAGTTACTCAAATAAATGCAATCTTATCCTATGCAATAGCATCTGTAAAAATCACAGACTTGAAATACTGCAACTCTGTGTAATAGGTACTTATTATATCATCCAGTTATTGGATTCAAAGTCCTGAGTCATCACCATTTGTTTCTTCATTACACTGTCTTCTCCAAGTTATGCTAATTAATTTTATTTAACTTCTATTTTATTTTCTTAACTCTGCCCTATTTTGTTTTTCATGTCACTACAGATTACACATTCTGTAAATGGGAGTTACAGGTTTAAATGTAAAGGTGGGGAAGTGATCTCTAACAGCACAAGAACTATTTATATTTCCAGGTTTCTCAATACCTAACTTTAAGGTTTTGATTATTCAGTCTCTGAACCTCTGATTTTGTTAGAATGGAAAAAATAATCAAAAATGATCACTTTCTGAGACTTATCATAATCTGAAGCACATGAAAATACATTGATTTGCTTACAAAAACTTTTTTTTCTCAAAACACCTAGTATTTTGAACCAGAAAACATGAAATAGTAGTCAAACATTTTAAAAACAAGTAAAAAATAAAGTTGAATGCCAATTCAATTTTTTATCTTGTTTTTAAAATATTCCACAGAAAACATTAAAATACAGTGGTGCCTCAGTTCACAAATCTTTTTGTTTGCAAACAGTTTGGTTCACAAACAGGAGCATTTGGCAAAGTTTTGTTTTTGTTTCCAAACTCGGCATTGGATGCCCAAAATGGACCATGGCCATCTTTCCCACACAAACACAAATATGGCCATCTTTTCCAAAATCTTGGGACAAATTAAGTTCATGAACCAAGGCAACACTGTATTATCAAATGAAATATGAGCTAAGAATATTAATCTCTGTTAGTTCATCAAAAAGAACATTTTGTGCTTTCATTGTTCAATTGATCATTTTTTATGCCTATATCTTGTAATCTGAACAACTACTTTGAAGATAACAATACACAGAATATTAACCAGTGTTAATCTCCTATTGTTTTGTTTTGAAATTCTGTATCATCATTTTTATTCATTTTTTGTTTTTAAAATAAAATAAAATAATTTATAAAAAGAATTCCAGAAAAAAAGTTCAACATCAAAAAGATTAATTAATCTTCAAATCCTATTTGTTTTTAACATGTATCTCTCTCTCTCAACAGGCCAGGTATACTGGAGAGAAGAACACATTCACTGAAACCATGGATAATCGCCATTATCACTACAGCCATTGTGTTGGCTCTGGCAATAATTATTGGTCTCCTTGTTTATTTTTTAGAATATGGTAATTATGTACCTCACTGTATTACTTTGTAATTTTGAAAACAGAAACAATTTATTTCAAAGTCTTAGTATTTTGTAATATTTCAGAATAAAGTTTTCCTTTGAATAAATTTTCATATACTTGAGAAATAAACCTTTATGCATAAGTACTACTTCTAGCATTGAAAATCTGGAATGGTTCATATAATATTATTTTTTTTTAAATTCACATTCTAGTTTATTTATTGTTTATTAATATTCAATAAGCTAAGGACAAAAACTGTTTTAGTAGAAATTCTAACTTTGAAATAAATTTATGAAAATACTATAATGCTTAAATGTGTTAATTATCACTAGCAGGTAATATTTGTCTCAGGACATGACTGACAATCATGGTGACTAGGAAAACATGTGATCTTAAAGAAGCCTTGGGGGAGATATTGACCACAGCTATGTTTAGCTTTTACAGTTCACTAATTATGTAACTGACAGGGTGTTCAGGGTTGCTATAACCACATGCCCAAAGCTGTATGTTTATAAAGAAAACAAGCTTAGTTTGACACACGTTCTGGAGAGCAGACTGGGTGACTGCATCCAGCGAGGGGCTGGCTGCATCATAGAGGAGAGGGCGGCTTGATGTGATGGGGGCAGATTAAGAGGTGAGCCTCACAGCCCAAGAAGAAGCCAGAGACTGCAAGGGGCTTGCTTCTTCCTACATTCACTGTCATGGAACTAATCTGCTCCTATAGACCAGATTACTGTCTTCACAGGACCCCAGTCATCCCCCCAGTAGGTCTCCCATCTTTTATTACCATTATGCTGGGCTCCAAGCTTCTAGCATGTGAGATTTCAGGGGACAAGTCTTATCTGTTCATAACAATGACATCCCTTATCCCCCTCTGCTTCTTACGTTTATACAACTCAGGTGAAATAAATGGAAATCATCCTTTGCTGTTCTTCCTTTCAGATCAGACAACTCACTATTACCAGGTCTCCTTCCAGATCCCCAGTATGGACTATAATCCTGACTTTTCTGTGGAACACTCAAAGCCTAAAGCTGACCTGAAACAAAAAATCAATAATGAGGTAAGCACGAACTTTTCCAGTGTTATTACTACCCAGGAAACTTTGATCAAGGGAAAAGAACACAGCAGAATACAGAAAGCTTTGTTACAAGAAGCAGCATACTGAATTAGAGATAGGTCAACCTTTGGAGTCAGAAACTTCTGTTTCCCAGTTTTGTGAGTAGTAAGAGGCAAATTGATTACATCCTTGTTAGCATTGCCAGATGGAATATATACTGCCCAATTACATTGTAATTTCAATTTCTTCTGAAAATATCTTCATGAAGCATTCGAAACATGCTTGTGGTAAAAAAAATGATTCATTATTTATTTGAAATTCAAATTAACTTTGTTTTTATTTGCTTTATTTGGCAACTCTGATCAGTGTTATCTCAAGAAGTCTAAAAAAAATACATTATATAGAAAATCATATACTAGAGTGAAAAAACACTAGCTCCATAGAAAATCCCTCAGTCACAAAGTGAATCATTAGAGTTATACAGAAACAACTCATTCACTTAGGCACAAGAACTATTACCACACACCGTTAAATTAGAACATATCTGTAGATAACCCTGACACATTTCCCATCAGGTAACTTAATGCTAAACATCCACTTCTTAAAATATATCACATAAACACACAGACCGGCTCTTCCACTGAAGACTTCGGTCGTGCACACAGCCGCTGTTGAGCCCAGCATTGACCAAAGATGACAGCGAAGTCTCATCAGGTTCAAAACTATTTCCTTAGTCATCTCATAATCAGGAGCAGAAGCTGGTGCCATGAGTTGAAGAATGCAACCGACTGGGTTGGACATGTCTTTTAAGAAACTTAACCATAGGAAATTTTGATTTCAGGAAGAAAGGACAGAGTGTGGGTTGTTACAGGAAGCAATTTGTTGATCTTAGAGGCAGACTAACCTTTGGAGTTAGAAACATCTAGATTTATATTCCTGTTTATCTTTGTCACCCTAACAACAAGAAAAAATAATTTGAATCCAAATCTTCAACTACAAAGTAGGGGTAATTTCACTTACCTCTCTGAGATAGTTTGAGGATTGGTAGATGTAATTGCCACAGCCCATGCGGCTCCTGAGGTTCTTGGGATGAAGGACCAGGAGAGGATGAGAAAAATAAAGAAAGAGATAAAACTGGGGTCGGGTGGAGCCTTTACTCTCCTGATGGGAGGAAAGGTACTGCTCAACCAATGCTGCTGTTTATTTATATACCAGGAAGGATGACGTCAATTTCAGCCCCTCTGCCTAGCAACCCAGGCCTGGATTGTGTAGGAGCCTCCTGTTTTTTCTGGGCTGTAGCAACTTTTTCATATGACTGACCCAGGTGCTCTTTGTTACTTTGGTAAGGTCATGTCTGGGTCATTTTCCAGCTTCAACGAGCTTCCAACATGTAATGAACTAAAAGTGTGAAAAGGAATGTCTGAACAAATGCTTCCATCTGTTTCCAATGGTCTCCCAAAACTTTCATACTCCCCTACTAAAGTAGTATATGTGTTATAGCAACATTATTTATGGTATATGCCTAAGTATGTCCCGGCTTACAAGTTTACTTATGTTGAACAAAAATAGCAGATGTTTGCCAGCTAAGATGGTTAAGTGTACTACTTGTATTTCTGATACCTCTCACAGGGTTGTTACATGGTAGGATCATGAAAGTACTTATCAAGCATATGACTAAAAAATAAATGAACAATTCATTAGTTTAGATCCTGCCCTCTAAATTGTAAGCAGAGATAACACAAAAAAGGAAGTGTCACAATTTATATCAGGAGTCAGAGAACTGTAAAATACAAGCTATTAAATATTTTCAACTTTGTAAGTCATATAGTCCCTACACAATTACTGAAAGCCCTTAGTGGCTCCCTAGACAGTGATTTAGAATTGTCTTTAATGCTCTTCATTATACTTTCTTAGGGTAATTGCTTTTAAAAAAAAATTTTTACCATGCATACATATTAGTTTTGTTACATAAATTACATATGTACAGAAAACTGTTTCTTAAAAATTTTCCTTTCTAATCAGTTACAAGTAAAACACATGGCTATTTTTTAATAACTATTTATTTTTCCATAAACTTCTCACCAACGTATTCATGGTATCACATCTCACTGATGAAAAGTGAATAAAGTAACCTTGATGAATGAAAAGCAGTTAACATGCATTATATTTTACGATTTGGCAGTTCTTTTAAACTAATTTGTGGAATTAGCTATTCAGACTGAGGTTCACTTAAGGTTTGGCAGATGATGAGTCACTGGCAATAAACAGGCTTATTATTACCACACATCATAATATCATCACTTATTTTTACCGTACACCACAGATTCGGTAACATGATGTGGTTTCATTAAGAAATAATTTGATCTAGGCATTTTCACCACAAAGATATTATCCTTTATAGGAAATCTAAAAACACACTGAAGATTACTTCTTCTAAGTAATCATTTCATGCATTTCTCTTGATAAAATGTTACTTTAAGAGAGGTGCCCAATACACATATGTTCTCCCCCCTCCCCTATTTTCCATAGAATCAAAACTTAACCTAAAATTTTCCAAAAAAGTTTTAAACTCTGATCCTTCTATCACACCCATAAGTCTGATAGTTGAGTTTGAAAGATCATTGGTAATGCAGCCATTCATAAACTTCCAAAGATACTCAAATATCTGTACTTCCAAATCCTAAATTTTACAATAGGTAACGAAACACCTAAGTGTTCACTCTTTCTATCAGTCATCTGTGAGACAAATTGTTCAAATATCAATACCAATTACAGGGATAAGTATGCTTAAATGAGCTTTTGGAAGATAACCATAAACACTGAAGTAAATGATGTTTGTATCTCAACAGGCTTTAAGCATTGTGATATATTAAAATATGTGAAATTCAGTTTGCAGAAAGTTGTGTTCCTTTTTTCTTTTTACAGATAGACAAGATATTTCAAAAATCCGGTTTAAACCAACATTATATCAAGTCTCATGTTGTCAACTTTAGGTAATCATAACTAACTAATTTGTATGATTTAAAAAATATTGAATTATTTAGTTATTTTTCACTTATTTTCTTTGTGAACAGAATTTAAGATTTTAGACATAGCAAGAAAAAAAGCTGGTATAATGTTATTGCATTGTTATTCCTCCTGTACAGAGTATAGTGGCAGAGTTTCTTCAGTAATAATGAAATATATCCTATTGGTTGTCTCTTGAAAGACTTTTACATTTTAATTGAAGACTCTTAAATCATTAGTTATGTCTCAATTTTACTTCTCAACTTGTTAACAGCTGTAATGAATTTTTAGAATTCAAGAATCTATATGAATATAGATAGGATATACACAAAGTTAGTGAATTTAACACTTGATTAATTTTCAGAAAAAACAACTCTAGAACTGTCAGGCACACGTTTGTCCCTCTCTGAATAAGACCAGGTTTTACAAGCAAGGCCTAAACCAGGTATTCAAGCCCGTGTGGTTGAAATGATTGAGGTGTGATATGTACGCACACTAGTTCCCAGAGATGACTGTAATTATCATGTGTTGCAAACATATATTGATAAAAAAAAAATCTCATACAAACAAGAAATGAAGATTCTCAGGCCTTGTTCCCGAGTTGCTGAGCCTCTGAACGTGAGGTCCAGAGACTTTAATATTCATTAAGGTAATCTAAACAAATACATAAATAAATAAACCTGTGTGATACATGAAGGGAAAAATCATAACAAAGTTATAAAACACACTGTTCTTTTTTGAAGATGTAATTAATATTTAAGTATTAATGTAGGACATATTAATTTATGTGGCTATAATCTTGCTCATTCTGTTCCCCTTGTTATACAGGCCGAATAATCATGGTTTAAAGGCAGACATACTGCTTAAATTTAAGTTTACGTCTAAGAATGCAGAAACAATAAAGAGACAAGCTGACAGGATTATGCATAAGAATTTGAAATCCGATGAGAGCTTCTTGAAGATAGACACTTCGCTACCTTATCTTAGAGGCAAGAAGTGCTACTTTTTTCTTTCTATTTTATAGCTAATGATTTCAAGAATCTTCTCAACCACCGAGAAAGATTCTTTATTGCACCATAAAATAAAACTTATCATTTAAAGTATCTCAACTACTTGATAATAAACAAAGCCCCACACAACACCAAAGATTATCTGTCTTCACCTAGGTGGGAAGTTATTATATAAAACAAGACCTGTATGCTTAATCAGAGGTAGTAGTATCTATTCTCTTTAAGAAAATCTTACTGGAATGATTTGAAGTGAGTAAGTCTGCATGAGATAAAAACCCTACATTATGCTCCTGACACAGTAACTGTGAAGACTGGCTCTTTCTCTGCAATGCTCTCAGTCTGAACCCAGAAGGTGACAGTGCTGTGGACACAGGAGCCACAGTGTACAGCACATGGCATGACCTGGGCTCCAGTGGAAGCAGAGCTGGCATTTCAGATCATTACCTTACCACATCCTTTCCCACTGCACAGGCCTATAGGGTTGGTCCACTCATGAAGTGGGCAGAAGGAGAAGAAAGATGCCAGACCATGATCGGAACTGTCCTGGGCATAGAGACAGCCTCATTTTCAACACAGACCTAATGAACTGGTGGAGAAATGTGTGAGGTGTAAGATAAAACAAAAGTTCTTATAATTCTAAGACTGTTGTGTAAAGAAATTTAGGAAGTAAAAGGCTATCTGTTAGCTTATTTCTATTTTTGCATATTCTGTGTCTTTCTGATGTTCTAATCTCCTTCAGTAGTCATTTGTTTTTTTGTTTAGAGTACTTCTTTTAGCCACTAAGAATAGGACCAATAGAAATAAGTTCCTTCAAGTCTCATTTTGGTACTTGGAAGCTGGATTCTGATACCCCAAGGAACTAGTCCTTTCTCCTTGGTCCTCTGCGTCTTAGATGAGAGAGTTTAGTCACAACACATATGCAGAAATACAGGCAGAGTTTATCATGAAGCAGATAGAGAGGTACATCTCCAAGTGAGGAGGCAGGCAGTGCCAGGAAGGACTCTCCACCGAGTGTGCATTTAGGAATCTTTTTATGCATGTTGAAGTTAGCCCTGGGGTTTGGGGAACTACCGTGATCACCACTGTCCTATTGACATGGAGTGTATGCTTGTGATGCTTGTCTTAGAGGTTGCTTTGGAATTCCAAATGTCTCCTTGCTCTTTTCAGATGGTCACTGTCCACTCAGGGGCCTTACCTGTGTAAGATATTTACAAGAAAAATTTAGGGGGAAAAAAGATCTAATCCAAATGAGAACTCGGCCCAAGGCAGAAGGGTCTTTATCGGTTTCCTTTCCTGATGTCATTGGGAATGCTGTGTGCCTTGTGGAAGTGGACAGCTCTGAACCATGATGACTATGCGCAGTGCATGACCTTAACAAGTCAGAGTGCTCTGCGGAGTGGTTTTGGCTCTCAGACCTCATGGAGGATTATAAATGTATCCTACATTGAAGTCTGTTTCTTCATTGAACGCTAGTTGCAAAGTACCCTGTTTGGCAGCCCTTTTCTTTTAGGTCTGTTAATGTTGAAGTACTCACCTAACATTTTCATCTGTGAGTATATATATTTTCTCACTATTCCTCAAGGATATTTTCACTTAGCATAGGATTCTGGGCTGATTGTTCTTTCTTTCAGAACTTGAAACATTCTATATTTCCTTTTGGCTTCTACAGTTTCAGATGAAAAACTCATGTCTTTGAAATAGTGTTCCTTAGTAGCACAGTTCATAACAGCCAGATCTTAGAAATAGCCTAGATGCTCATCAACTGAAGAATGGACAAAAAAGATGTGGTATTTCTATATAATGGAAAACTACTCAACTATAAAGAATGATAAACTGGACACTTTTGTACTTAAATGGATGCACTTTGAGAAATACTTATTAGTGAAATAAATAAGTCACGTGTAAGCATCGTATTGTTCCACTTGTGTGACAAACTGAAAGAAAAACTATGTGTTTATGTATGTGTATATAAACAATAGTTAAGATAGTTAAAAAAAAAAAAAAGCACAATGGTTTCCTTTGTCATCCACATGGCCTGTCCAGAAGTAAATTCAATACCTCCCTTCACTGGAAAAAAAAAAAAAAAGAATTCTGCTGAGATTTTGATAGATATCGAGGTGAATCTATAAAATGTTTTGCTATTTGTCCAATTCACATACATTGTCTCTCCCCACTTATTTAGGTTTCATTTGAGTACTTTGGATCAGTTTTTATAGTTTTTAGGATACAGATTATGAATATATTTTGGTAGATTTAATACAGTAATGTTACTTTAAGCTTTTTTGTGATGTTGTAACTTGTCCCTTTACAATTTTACTTTTGAATTGTTTGTTGCTTGTATATAGGCCAACACTCAATTTCTATATATGGCTTTGTGACCTTGTACCATGACCTTGCTAAACCTGCTTGTCTGTTCTATTAATTTTTATCTAGATTCTTTAAAAGAATCTATAATCTACATTATTTTCTACGTAAATAATCATGTTTTTTTGCAAATGGAAAAAAAAAAAGAAGGGACAAAAGGTCTGTCCTGCCTGTCAGCATCTTGAAGGGCAGAGGGGAGGGTGCCAAGGACAGAGTCGACAGGTGGAGGGCTGGTCCTTCTCTGAGTCATACTTGGGTGACAGGGTGGTATTTGAGAGCCAACTAAGTGCACAGACGATCAAAGTATATGCAAACATTTAAATCAGACCACGTCCTTATAGAGAAAGACACCTGCATGAAGCCCCCTCAGGATAGCACCCCTCACTTCCGAGGTGCTGGTCCCACGTCCTTGCCCCTTTCTGAAGCAGCCCTGGAGTCTCTTTCCTGAGCGCTTTTATGAGGTGGGATCCGAGCTGAGACTAAGGCTGCCGCCTGTGCTTCCGAGGGGATACCCAGAAAAGCCTCGCCACGTCCCTTGTCACAAAGCATTCAGCCCACACTTTCTTCCAGGAGCTTGTGCGTGACATTTAAGCCTTGCTTGTGTCTGGCAGGGAATTCAGACCCCACGTTTTGCTGGGTGTGGTGGCTAACATGCGGTTAGAGAAGGCGAAACTGTCTAAGTGAGGAGTCTCCTATTTAATTTGGTCACTCCCCAGAGTCTTCCTTAGAATTTATTTTAATAGCTATAAATATCATAGCCAATTATGGTAGCCATTGTTGATTTCCTATTATCTGGTTTTGAAGACCTGTAATGCTTTCGTTCTTTTGTTTTGATTGGTTTTATACTATTTTGTTTTGTTTAAATTTACTGTGTGTGAAGGTATGGACAACTATTTCAAAGAGTACAAGAGACATTATGGTAGCCACTGTTGATTTCCTATTGTCTTATTTTGAAGTCCTGTGTTGCTTGCATTGTTCTGTTCTGATCTGCTTTGTTTGGTTTTGTTTTATTCTCTTTAAAATAAAAAAATATAAAAAAATAAAATAGTGTTCTTTCATAGGTAATGTATGATTTTGTTTTTAAGATTCTTTGTCTTTAGTTTTTAGTAGTTTAATTGTGGTTGGTCTGATGTGAACTTATTTTAGTTTATTCCATCTGGGTTTTCTCAGCTTCTTGAATGCATAGATCTCTGTTTTACCCCGACTCTGACAAATTTTTAACCATAAAAGTTTTACTCCTTTTTTAGTACCACACTCTTTAGTCTACTTCTAGAAACTTCATGATATGTTAGATTTTTTGTTAGTATTCCACAGATCCCAGAGGCCTTGTTGACTTTATTTTTCAGTCTATTTTGTTCTGTTTTTCAGACTGAGTAAATTCTACTGAATTGTCTTTGAGTTCACGGCTTCTATCCTCTGTCATCTTCACTATGGTATACTATTGGCACAATCAATCAAGTTGATTTATTATTATTATTGTTATTATTATTTTAGTCATTATATCCTCTGGTTTCATAATTTTCTATGGTCTTTTTTATTACTTCTGTTACTTTGCTAATATCTTCTATTTTTTCATTTGTTTGAAGAGAAATTAGACTTGGTTTCTAAATTATATTTATGGAGGCTGTTTAGCTCCATGTGAGATAATTCTAGTCTTTTATTCACCTCAAAATTAGTATTGGTCAGTTGTCTTTTCTTATTAAAATTGTAGTTTTCCTTTTCTGTTGTAGTTGTGGCAATTTTTTTGTTTGTATGCTGAACATTTTAGTTATTATGTCACAAAGCTCTTGATCATATTTAATTCTTCAATTTAGCAGGTAGTCAGCCTAATTAGATTTGGAGTGTAGATTCTTGCCTACACTTGCTGTCTCAGTAACAGGTTTCAGTTTGGCTGCTGGTGCTGCCTCTCAGCACAGACAGTGTTTCTCTGGACTGTCCTGCATCAGTCCACCACTGGGCAGACGCAGGTGTCTGCTGATGTTGTCTCTGTCAGTGTTTCAGGCTGGCAGACAGTGCTGGCTGCAATGTGGAGAATGCGAAGGGCAGGGCTTCTTGTTGGCACTGTTTCTAGAAGAATTGGCTGCCAGGCTTGAATTCCCAGGTAAGAGTTTGGGCCTCCTACTTGGTCTCTGTTGCCCTGCTTTTCCAGAACTTTGCATACACAGAAAAGACTTTCTTTGGAATTATTTTATTTTTGCTTGTTGATAGTTACAGATTGCGGGCCATTCTGGTTCCCAGTACAGATTTTGTGTGACATGAAAAGAAAGCCCCCAAACCTACCACTTGTTCTTCCTCAAATTCTGACATGTTTTGTCATTTCCTCTTCTTTCCAGCTTGAAGAGCTCTTTTACTGCTACCTGATAACTTTCAGAGTATAATCATCCTTGGTATCAAATATGACATAAAAAATGTTGTTACACTTGTGCATAATGTCCTCCCATGTACTTTAAATCATCTCTGGATTTTGATGATACCTAATACAAGCATTGTGTACTCAGAAATACTTGTTATATTGTGTTGTGTAAAAAATAATGACAAAAAGCCAGGTGTGTGGTGCACGCCTATAATCCCAGCACTTGGGAGACTGAGGCAAGATTGCTGGGAGTTTGAAGTCAGCCTGAACTACACAGTGAGACCAAGTCTAAAAAAATAATGACAAGAAAAAATATACATGATGTCAGATGAATTTTTTTCAAATACTTCCAAGACACAGTTTCTTGAAAGCACAGAAGAATCAACAAATACTGAACACCTACTATAATTATTATCATGAAGAGATAATCAGCAAACAGTATTTGCTACAGTACCTGGCACATAGGATGTAGTAAATTATTATCATTGCTATTCATTTATTCACTCAGTATGTGTTCAAAATCTATTTGAGTCAGGGATTTAGCTCAGTGGAGTAAGTGCCTGCCTGGCAAGCATGAGGGCATGAGTTCAATCCCAGGTACCAAAAAATTAAATTAAAAAAGCCTCCTTACAAAATCTATTTGAGTCAGGAACTGAAATCTCTGTCCTCATAGAGCTAATATTTTAATTGGAGTAAGAATGATAATGACCTCCTAACTCAATAAACCAGGTAATATCAAATAATGTGAACCTCCAGGTAGAGAACAGAGAGTAGGAAACTGCTTCAATTTGGTCGTCATGGGAAACCTTGTGCGGAGAGGAGTTTCAAACTGAATAACAAGGGGGCACCAACCGTAAAAAGGCCAGGGGAAAAGCATTGTTGAAAAAGAAGGCAACTGACACAGAGACTGCCAATAGGAATGCCTCCACGCAGAAATCAGAAGCCCAAGGTGGCCACTAAGTCAGGAGGTTGGTGAACCTTACAGTCAAAAGTTTGCCAGGCCAGATTTTTCCATTGTAGAGAGCATGTCACACAGATCCCGATAGGAAATCTGGGTTTCTTCCAAATGTCATAAGCCACTAGAGGATTGGTATCTGTTAAAAACTGGTGGTCAACTTAGCACCATGCTGATATAATTCAGCTGCTGTCGAGTATACATGGCCCACCTGAAGAAAGTTGCCAGCATAAATAGAGACGTGGAGAAGAAGAGTAATGTGTTGTGGGTTCTTTCAAGAGTTGCTGTTTCGAGTTGAAGGTTCTCCCAGAGGTGCTTGTCATGCTGGCTTCCTCAATATGGATTTGGCCATTATCATTGGAGGAGCTCGGGACCTCATCAATAAGAGTGGCTGTGGTTCACCTTGGGGTAGCTCAGCTCCTCACATTGTGCATCACTTCCTGGCTCCTGAGGGGAGGATGTGTGCTGGAAAAGCTTGTCATGCTGGGCTTCCTGACTTGTGCTCAACTGTTGTCATTGTCGGAGGAGCGCAGGACCTCATTGCCACTGAGGATGGCTGTGGTACTGTTTAGGGCAGCCCTGATCCTTATTTTGAGCATGACTTCTCAGCTCCTGTGTAGAACCCTCAACCCACTGCACAGCTCCTTTACCTTGCTGGCATAGTCTTTCTAGTTCCACCACTGACCTTTGACCTTCCCAGCCTGAATATCCTGGGTCTTTAGTGTTGTGGACAGATTTTCCTGCACTTTCTTGTGTTTAACTTTGGGTGACCATCATAAAACAGTATTACAAATTCTATGTCCTGTATGCAGTTGTTCTCCCTGTAACCCCTGACTACAACAGTATCATTGGCAAAACCTAATTCGAAGGAACTTAGTCTAGTAAACACCTGAGCATAGTTCCCTCCCTATGAACTCAATGTTCATCTTTAAAGTTTGACATAAAGACCCGTTTTGTAACTTTACTGAAACCCTAGACCACCTTTCATCTTGATACATTGTGTCTGAATTTTCATTATACTTACTGACTCAAAGAATAATTCAAATAATTTGGGTGGATGGCCACACATTATGCGTTCCTCTATTTTACTTTATGAAAAACATGACTCACAGGGTGACACGGCTGAGGACTTATTACTGTATTAGTGGATCTGAGCCCAACAGGAAGCCTTTATAAAGCAAACTTTCTGGGGTGCTCTGAAGGTCTTTACTGAACACTGCTGTGCAAAGGAGGACAAAGGAAAAGATCTCCAGACATAGTGGAGACCTGTAAAACTGGTCTTTTTGTTTAACTTCTATTTTAATAAATTGTTATGGCATTGATTAACTTGATGACTTCTCCCTTAAGGCCAAAAATATCTTTTTCTATGCTAATGATTTTATAGTCACACACCAGATTTTCCAGGGTTCCCCACACACCCAGAAGAATTTAATTTAGCTGGGAGCAGTGGCGTACAGTGTAATCTCGGCACTCTGAGAGCTGAGCTGGAGGATAACAAGTTTAAGTCCAGTCTGGGCCATTTAGCAACTTAGCAAGACTCTGTCTCCAAATAAAAAATTAAGGAAAAAAGCTGGGATTCTAGCTCAGTGCAAAGGCTCTGGGTTCAATCCTAGGTACCACACACACACACATACACACACACAGAGTTAATTCACATAGAACGTTTTATAGGATTTTATTCCATTGACTTTAAGAATTTTCTGACTAATGGAAATTTTTCTTCCAGCCAGAAAAATTCATGCCAGGCAGACATAGTGTTCTGAATTAAAATGGTCTCATTGTCATGCACTGATCATGGTTCTGCTTTTTCTAGAAGTGAACGAAGCACAAGCACAGCATTTTGTGAACAGCTGTAAGTACAAAAATATTATGGAGATGTTTATAAATCAAGAAGGAAACTGCACCCCTTTTAGCTTCATCTACTCTCCTGTTTACTGTTTCTCAAGTGTGTGTAATAAGTCCAAATGGACATGTGACTTAGTTCTCCCCTGGGGCGGGGAGGGTTGCTACTACAAGTTGAAAATATTTATACAGAATCCTTGAGACTATTTTCTTTCCCAAAGTTTTGTGATGAATCTTTCAGCAATTGCCTTGTGTTTTACCAAATGTATTTGCATTTGGTTCATGATGCTAAAGTAGAAAATTTTGCATAGAAATTAAATGACATCACTAACTGTAATACAGAATCTTAATAGGGAAACTTAGTTATAATGGTGTAAGGTATTTTAGAATATTTCAAAAGAGTAAAATGTGATTTTTCAGCAGCACCTGGCCCTCAAAAATGTCAGTATCACTGAGGTAAACTACAGCACATAAGAGCATGACCCAAAAAACAAGACACAAGCAAATTTTAAAGGGAAATTGCTACAAATACCCCAAAGAATATTTAATACTATTAATTGTTTAAAATTGGAAAAATCAGACCTCATCCATGCAAATAATTACCACTCCATTATATGCAATGTTAATTTCAATGAATTTTTAAGGCCAAGTCATACTCAAAATGGTTCACATATTTAACTACGTGCCCAGTGTACCTGAGCACGTTTCCAGCTCTGTACGTGACCGGCTCGCCCCTCCCTGACAGGCTGCGGTTTAGGGATGGAGTACCCGCCCCTGGAGAGAATCGCTCACGGCCAGGCTGCGGCGCAGGCTGCGTGGCCCTGGCAGGCCAGCCTGCAGGTGGACGGCACGCACTTCTGCGGCGCGTCCCTCATCGGCGAGCTCTGGCTGCTCACGGCGGCGCACTGCTTCGACACGTGAGTCCCTGGCGCGCCCCAGCTGCCCCCGCCCTCTCCCACCTGCGCGCCCCGGTTCCCTCCAGGAGCCGCCCGGGCCGCCGGGCACGCACAGCTGTGCACAGGCTCGGAGCACAGCGCCGCTTCCCGGAGAGCACTGGGAAAAACGCAGGCTCCCTCTAAAAGTACTAACCAGGAGCAAGACAAGACTGGAAAGCATTCGCTGGAGGCTTTCAAAACTCTGTCCCAGGAATCCTAGCCTACGACGTATACATACTGTTATCCCACGAGGATATCTTTAGTGCTATACTTTTTATTGCTTAGTTTTGTTTTGTTTTTTGAAGATTTGACGTGTGGGATACATGCAGATGATAAAGAGGGTAATGTTAGTGAAATTCATCTAAAATAAGAAAATATTCTGGATAAAATGTCAATAAAAGGAAGCATGAAAAAACTGTAAAACACACCTCTACTTTTATCTTCCTCTGTTTCTATCTCTGTTTTTCTCTAGTTCTCCTCTCTTTCTCTCCATAGTTACACACACGCTTACATAATTTGAGCATGTATATGAATGTGTATGTGTACCTGTGTGAGCATGTGTAGTTAAACATGCCTAATATTTATAGTTTATTAAATTGATCTCTTATTTTTATAACAAAATGGCAATACTATATTATTTCCTTTAAAAATTATGACTTCTCTCAAAGACTAATATAAGCTACCTTGTAATTGGAATTTGTTATTAATTAGTATAAAACGAAGCTATCCTTGGGGAAAGGTTTTGAATAAGAAGCGAGAAGGTCTCCATCAATATCACGTTAAAAGTTTGGTCCTTCTCTTGCACACCTGCCCCGTGCCCATTCAGAGCTCTGGGCAACTTCAGATCAAAAATGAAACCCACCATGTTCCTTCTCACCTGTTACCAGTCACAAGAACCCTAAGCTGTGGGTGGCCAGCTTTGGAACAACCCTCCGCTCTCCGCTCATAAGAAGGAAGGTGCAGTCCATTATTGTCCATGAGAATTATGCTGCCCACAAGCACGAGGACGACATCGCCGTGCTGAAGCTCTCCGCCCCTGTGCTATTCTCTGAAAACGTGCACAGAGTCTGCCTCCCAGATGCTGCTTTTGAAGTCTTGCCTAAGAGTAAAGTGTTTGTCACTGGATGGGGGGCACTAAAAGCAAGTGGTACGTATCTCAGTCCAAGCAAAGGCAAAAAGAAAAAAATTTTTAAATAAATAAATAAACCTACCCTCTTTTAGAATGGAGATGTGAAATAAAATACAAAACTAAGTTATGTAACTTTGCACATATTTTTATTTTAGTTGCTCTTTTTGATATATAGCAATTCTGCTTAGCTGACTGATTCATCAAATACATGCTTTGCATGCTCCAGTAAGGACACACTTCAGAAGAGTCTTACAACTGAACAAATAGCCTCAAGCGAGGAATCTGAATGACTGTTCTCTCCTGGGCTCAAAACTTTGGGGGTTTTTTGCTGTTGTTTTGTTTTGTTTATGGTACCAGGGATCGAACTCATGACCCCGCGCTTGCCAGGCAGGCACTGTGCCACTGTGCTATATCCCTGGCCCACTGGCACTAGACATTAAACAGGGCCTCACAGATCCATATTTCTATGAATCTTCTTGAGCCTAAGACCTCAAAAAAAGTTGAAAAGTACAGCATTTTACTATATTTAATAATATGCAATAAACATCAAGCATAGATTATTAAGTCCTTATCTAAGTCTCCAGTTCCTGTTTTTTGGTTAGATATTTTACATATGGGTTAAGCTGCCTTCATATTCCTGATTTCTAGTCAAGGCTCTTAATATGAATTTATATCTTATTTATGTACCCACTCAAGGTATAGCTGTGATCTACTTGGAGTTTATCAGTCGATTGTTATAGAAGTCTATTTCCTTCCAATATGTACTTGAAAATCCTGCTACCGTATTTTGTCCAGAATGATATGCCATTGATGCCAACTGAAAGTTGTTTTCCTCATCCTGGGGCATCTGCATTGTTCTGTAAGGAATGGTAACAAGGAGGAAAGGTAGTTAAATGCTTTAAATTTTAAAATTCATCAGGGTAAAAATGGGAAGCATCTACCATTTAAGTAACATTATTAAACTTCATCTAGATCTAACTAAATTAATACCTCTTCATCTCAGATTGGTAGTTTGAGGGTAATTTTGTATTTTTTGTCTGATTTTTTTCAAAGCCAAATAGTGTGCAGGTCACATGCAATGAACTGTCTACCCTGACAAATTGCATACTTTTTGGAAGTAATATTACAGATTTGTAAGGTATCAGACAAAGATTAATTAATAAATATTAGGTAATGATTCCCTTCTACATATTCAAAGTGATACAAGACTACTCAGGTCTTTTCTTCCTAAAAGTCATCCAATCATATCTATTTAGAAATCCTTTTAGCAGACAGCAGGCAACCTACTGTATTTCCTTTAATCTGTGATCCTCACACAAACCTCAAATTATGGATGGCTAGTTTTGGAACAATTTGTTTTTATTTTCTGGGTTTCTTACTTGAGTAGTAAAAATTTAAAATGGCTTGATATATTGTTAGCACGGGAATTGATTTTTAAAAGTTGAGATTAAAGAATTACTAGCACTTACAAATTTAAAACTAGCATCCTAGACCAATTAACCACGTTAAAAGGGATATTCAAAAACTACAAATAATTGAATTACAGCTTATTAAAGCCTAAGAAGATGTAAAAATTTTAATGTCTCTACAGAAAGCAAAATAGAATATTGCTGAGGCACTTTAACAATACTGAGATTGTGTAATAATTTGTATAATGGTAAGTAGATTCTCTCACCAGTAACATTTCAAGCAAAATCAAAAATGTAAAGAAAAAAATAGCCAATGACACTTTCATGCTTAAAAACAATAACTGAAGTGAAGAAATCCCCTTGACCTTAGATAATCTTTAAGGATTATAAACAACTTGGACTTAGTTTTTCAGCAGAAAGGTATCTAAATTTAAAAGACCCAAAACAGAAAATTGGACTTCTTTATACCGAAATTTCTTTATAAAACCCCTGGAAACCTAGATCTTTTCCTGTAAAACTTTTATCACTAGCCATGTAACACTGAAGTGCAGTTTTAAGGAGTTTACATGTATAACCATAATAGCTACAGTGCATTTACAAAGTGTGATCAAAAACTGTGGTGAATGTTTATATTATACAGTAAAAGATACGTTGTTAGTAATTTCTTCTTAAATACTCTCCCTTTCTTCAAACACACTTCTCCCACATTCTTGTCACTTTCTGAAGCACTTCTGAAAGTCCTCTTTTGTGAATATTTTAGTCTCACTCTTATGGCTGTGTCCGTGTCCTGAACTGGTTCAAAACATTAACCTTTCATGGTCATTTGGATTTTGGGGAAGAACTAGAAATCAAATGAGAATAATGAGCATGAGGACAAACTGAAAAGATCTTATGAGCCTGACTTTCCATTAGAAAGCACTCAGCAATAGCATTTACTGTGTTTTTTTTTTTTATCACAACTGTTAAAGACACTCATAAAAGAAGACTTCCAGAACCATGTCAGACAGTGGCAAGAATGATGGGATTCACAGCATTTTGAGAGGGATTATTGACAATGTGTCTTTTATTGTAACAATTTGTTAAATATAAACATTTACCATCAATGGCCTCTTACATCAAAAACCAAATATGGAGTGAGGTACTATCATAACTGACTTTATTCGTTATTTTTAACTCTCACAGTAAATCAGATAGGCATCATTTTCTCCTTCCTACAAATGAGTGATGATTCTTGGTAACTTTTTCAAGGTCATATAGCTCTTAAATTGTGCAAATAGTGCTCAGATTTGTATCTGCTATCTCCAAGACCACAGTTCTTAAGCACAGATCTGGTCTGACTCCACTCAAATTCATACTCAAATGAATTGCTCACCGCCTCAATTTGAACTTATTTTAAACAGAGTTACATCTTTACGTGAATGATTAATATAGTTTTAAACTAGGAGCTATTAAGGGAAATGAGCACAATACAATAGTTAAAACAATACCATGTAAACTAAATATTTTCATATGATGAACCAATAAATACGTGGTTAATGAATAAAACATGATTCATTTCTTATCTTAGCATTTCTGCTTATCCTGGTGTTTGTTAGCAGGTCAAGTTATTTGCAAAATAAACATGGTGTTTCTTATAAAGTAATAAAATTCTATCAGTATTAAAGTTACTTTCTATTAGTATTGCTCTTCTGAAGGGATTCCCAATTCTGAAAATATCATTGCAAAATGGTGCATTAGGTTTCCAAGTAAGGAAAGTTAGCCATCATAGAGTCCTCCAGGTGGTGAGAAATGCCCCGGATTTAAATACAGCATTGTCCCCCATTTAACTATGTGACCATGTTTAGACTCTTAACCAGTAAGTTTCAGTTGTCTCAACTGAAAAAGGAGACATTCACATCTATGTTTGGTGGTTGTTACAAGGATTGGATAATACAGTAGGAGTAAGTGTGCCCAAACTGGTATCTCCACAAAGAATGCACCCTCAAAAATAACTTTATTCTGAACACTGTTGTCCACCCGAGAATCCTATAACTTCAAGGCTAATGTGTTCTTTAGAAGCCACAATAATTAATTATCATAGCAACAAGGTGGAAATTATTCATCTATTCATTTCCCTTATTTAGGTCCATTTCCAAATACACTCCGACAAGTTGAAGTGGAGATCATACATAATGATGTGTGCAATCAGGTTCATGTATATGGCGGTGCTGTGTCATCAGGAATGATATGTGCTGGGTTCCTGTCAGGAAAACGAGATGCCTGTGAGGTAAGGATAGACTCACAGCCACAAAATGACTGCTGAGTAGGTATGGTCTTATGCCCATAGGCAGGTTTCCCTTCACATGATTCCATGAAACTTACTTTCAGGGGAGAAAGGGACATGGAAAAGGCAGATAGAGAAGAACTAACTGTAATGCATACTCTTCACTTAATACCTTAATGAACAGAACAGTCTATAAAAGATGGCCATTATTTGTCGCTGAAGTCCTGATTAAATTAATGGAAACAGATAGTGGAAACCAAGCTAGGAAGCCATGCAAGCAGTGGCTCAAGGAACAGTCATAGCCAAAGCTTAAGTATTGGATCCCTGCTAACTGCAAGCCTCTGTGAGATGCCACCTGCAGGTGTCTCCGTGGCCCGCACAGCTGAACCTCGCTACTAAAACATTTGACTTTAAGTAGTGTCCTGCCAGATAGAATTACACCATTTGAAACAAAAGATAAATACAGATTTACATATACTTATTTCTACTAAAGTATTGTCTCACAGAACTTGCCTAGAAACAAATTAAATCGATAGCATTTTATTCCATGATGTAAAACTTCCATTTGAAGCAGTAAGCTTACAGACCAGTTCTAAAATCTGGCTATTGAGAGGACTAAAATTACATAACTGAAATAGTAAAGGCTTTACCTATAGCATTTAAAACTGGTACAACAGTTTAGCACTGCCTTAAGTAAGTTCGGCTTTGAGAATTTGACATATGTGCACATTTCTTACATGCAAAAGGGCCACTATTCGTCTGCCATTGGTTGACATATGATGATAGCAAACATTCACTCACTTATTCATTCAAATGTTTTGTGAACTGCAAGGTAGTGTGTAAGATACTGAAGGGAAATTCAATGTTCAAAAAACATAATCCACAATGAATTTACAATCTCATTGGCATATAAGAAACTCAAACAAAAGAAGAAAAAATGAAGATGTGGCTGCAGTTTCTGGAATACCCATATCCTTCCACTCACCTTACTTCCTGAGAAGAAATGATATGAGTGGCCTGCAATACAACTGGATAGTGTGATTTTAAAAGTCTACCAGGGTCAGCTGTTCTGCCTCCTTTGGTTAATATTCCCTTGATTACTTTCCCATTAGCACAGGAAGACAAGGAGGACAGAAGTTAGAATGTGGGCCAAAGGCTAGGAGCTGAGGAGCATTGCTTTGATAGATCAGGCTTTTCACACTCTGCACCAAACAGCAGAGGGCATGAGGAAGAAGGGGACAAAAAGAAGGGAAAAACTAGAGCCTCAAGACTCTAGGACCCCCGTAAGATCATTCGAACAGGATTGTTTCTCCTATTTTAAAACTTGTAGTACGCTTTCACATGATACTTCTTTTGGATGAACAGGTCCATTGCCAAAAGATAAATTTTAAATCCTTTGTCCAAACATTGGACTGACAATAACAAGGAAGTCTTCATGGTTTAGACACTTTAAATTTATTCACCAGGGCTAAGGAGTCTACTTTAGTACAAGAGCAAAATCCTTTGACTACACATTTGCTACAATGTCCAGGACATTTTTCCATCAATTAGTGTGAGCAGAATGAGGTGAAATTCTAATTCAAGCAAAAGATTATTTCCAGCCAGAAGAGTTAGGAGGAGGTGATAGCTGAGTCTTGAAGTCATCATCTATACAAGATGCCTGGATTTAAATTCAGCTTGGGGCCTCTGTTTAGGCAGAGAAAAACTGAAAATTTTACAAAGGTAAAAGTAAAACCATTGTCATTCACCTGACTTTCCCATTGAAGACATTAATAGGGAATATGCAATAAACTCACTGATTATATTAGTACTAATTGTAAATCAAAAGAAATTTTATTAGACCTGCAAATCACTCATTTACTAGAGCTGGAGATGCTATTAACTCTCATTTTTATCCCACTTTATTCATCATGTGAACCGTATTTTTTTTTCCTTCAGGGTGATTCTGGAGGACCTCTGGTCATTGCACGAAATCAAAACATCTGGTATCTTATTGGAATCGTAAGCTGGGGAATAGGCTGTGGAAAAGAAAACAAGCCTGGACTGTACACCAGAGTGACTCATTATCGGGACTGGATTAAATCTAAGACTAACATTTAATGCAACAACTACCTCCACAGCCAAACCAGAAGTGCCAGGTGTGACCTCTGGCACGCTGTGCTCAGTGCACGTTGCCGTGTGCACTGTCCTGAGGTTCAACTGTCCCCTTGAATGCGAGAAAGGCAGACTCCCTTTCACCTCACCCGCGATGTTTTCCTGACCCTGAACACAGAAGACACTGTCAGCGCCACAAAGACCTGCCGCTCCTGCAGCATCTCTGATTCCCTCCTTGCTCCTCATCCTGGCCCTGCTACATGCTATTCATTTTAGTGTAACCTGCCACCTTATTCAGAAAAGTATCAACGAGCTGGGCATTCTCAGCTTTTCATAACTGAGCACACCTCTCTTCCGTGATAGCTCCACAGTTTTTGGTTTCCTCATCAAATAATCATCATGAATTTGTTGCTCCACTGACTAGACAAGTCCAAATAGCTAGTTTTTGGCCAGGACTAACACAAAGAATGGAGGGAGTGCTACAGAGGAAATGGTTAGGAGACGCCACGACTATCCATCCATCCCCCTTTGCCTTGGATGGCCATATCTAACCTCTCTTAAGAATAGTTGATATTTATGTTTGTACTCAATGGTGCATGTGTCAATTTGTTTCAAAAGTTACACTACCATATATTTTGAAGCAATGAATGAATCCTGGGATCACAAAGCAAGAAAACTTTAAATACTATCTAGCACAGAATTTTTCTTGGAACCATGTAAAATTGCCTTTTAGTATTCAAATACTAAAGGCAAAGTTGCTTGACCTTGTCATTGATTTGAAATGGGAAGAGGCAAAAATTCAATGAAAATGAGCTACTTTCAGCTTCACATCTAAAAATGAAAGAAGCCTCAATTTCCGTGCACGTTTACTTTTCACTTGTGCACTTCTTAATCTCTTAGCACATTTTATTTGAACAATTTTGTTTTCAATGAGCCTCATAAAAATTGAGAAAACTGCAGAATAAGAAGACAATATAAATTATTCATACACAACTTACAAGAGAAGTCAAAATAAATCAAGACCTTCACAAACTTTTATATAAAATTATGACAAAGACTTTGTACTATAATATTTAAATTTACTGTTAAAAATGGCAGGCATTGTTTTCAGAATAATATTTATGGAAAATGTTACCTGAGTCAAGAAAGCATCTTTGGAATACCTTAAGTTTTATGATAAAATGTTCATTTTCATATGTATATAATTGTATTTTTAGTACTATACATGACTGTAGACCAGTATTAAACAAAACTCAAACTTATTCTGTGCATCTAAATTTTTATTTTCTCCTTTTCCAATTTAATTAGTTAATAAGATAAACATTTGTTAAAATTTTCTTAGTGCAATAAATGAGATTCTCTCTTACCCTACCTAATATCATATTGTATATATTAAAATTTATTTATGGCAGAAGTTTCTGATCTACTCTCTTTGAATCATCACTATAGTGTAGGGTTTCTCAACCTTTGTGTCACTGACATTTGGTCAAACATAGTTCTTTGCTAGAGGAGGAGTCCACTGTTTTCAGTATTCCTTACCGCTACAAAGTAGCTGCCACTAGTACACCAACAAGTTATAACAACCAAAAATGACTCCAGACATTGCCAAGTTCCCATGAGGAGCAAGATCACCTTCAGTGAAGGATCAGCATGATGGGGACCACTGGAGGAAACAGTCATTGCTAAAAATTATGCACTCACAATTTCCTTTAATGAATTTGGAAGTATTTTTCTACTCTTTTGTAATGCCAATGCAATGAAACTTCTACAAATACCTATTATGACCATGGTCATATCTGCAGAATCCTAGACAAAATTAAGGTACTTTTAAACTGTACCTGATTGGAGGAAGTTGAAGGAAGAGACACGGAAGGGTGAGCTACCACAAATAATTCATACATTATGAATTACATCTCATTAATATCTTCAACTATATCTAACTATACATAGTTAATATCTTCAGTTATATCTAATTAATATCTTTGTATGTAGCTAGTTAATAACTAGTACATCTCATTAATATCTTAGAATGCATAAATAAATACCACTTGCAAGAAGCTTATGAATTCAACTGAGGCAGAACATCTCGTCCTGCCACCCAGTAACACTGAAGAGGAAAACCTTGCGCACCATCACTGAGCATTAAAAGATGCACTACCAGATATGGTAACCACTAGCCACATGAGGCTGTGTATAACTAATTTGATTAAAGTTAAATATATTAAAATTTTGTTTTTCTGTGTTGCAAATCATATTTCAAGCATAAAACAGTCACATGTAGCTAGTAGCTACTATTCTGACCAGCACAGATACAGAACATTTCTAGCATTACAGAAAATCCTATGGGATATCACGGACCTTCATTATCCTAGGAAACCACTTCATAATCATTCATCTAATAAACATTTTTAAAGTATCTGTGCTAGGTATTGAGTAGTCTAGACATTGAGTATGCAATTCTATATAAAACCAAGTCCCACCTCACCTCTTTGACCACATAAAGAGGCCTAAGAATTTTGTGTAATTGCTGTTAAAGTGGTGAATATTTTGGGAAATGTAACTGAACAGGTATGGCACGGTTGTTTTAAATTGTCCTTCCTCTGATAACCCTATTCACCACTGGTGTTGTGGTCAGGGGTTACAGGAAGAACAACTGTATACAGGACACAGAATTTATAATACTGTTTTATGATGGTCACCCAGAATTAAACACAAGAAACTGCAGGAAAATCTGTCCACAACACTAAAGACACAGAATATTCAGCCAAGGGCCTGGATCCCACAGCAATGTCCTGCATGAGGCCAGCTAAAGACCCAGACCGCATGACAATGTCTCCCACAAATCCAACTGGAAATCTAAGAGCCCATGATAAGGACTCATGCCTGTCTATTTCACAGATCCGCGCTGGGAAGGCCAAAGGTCAGCGGTGGAAGCTAGAAAGTCTATGCCAGTGGGGTGAAGGACCTGTGCAGTAGGTTGATGGTTCTACACTGGAACTGAGAAGTCATGCTCAAAACAAGGAGCAGGCTGCCCTGAAAAGTACCACAGCCATCCTCAACAACAATGAGGTCTTGAGCTGCTCCAACAATGAGAACAATCGAGTACATGCAAGGAAGCCAGCATGACAAGCTTCTTCAGCGCACGTCTTCCCCTCCACAGCCAGGAAGTGATGCTCAATGTGAGGAGCAGAGCTCCCCCAAAGTGAACTACAGCCACTCTCATTGATAAAGTCCCGAGCTCCTCTGATGATAACGGCCAAATTCATATTGGAGAAACCAGCATGACAAGCTCCTTCAGGAGAACCAATGGCTCAAAACAGCAACACTAAAGAGAACCCACAACGCCTCACTCTTCTTCTCCATGTCTCTGTATATGCTGGAAAATTTCCTCAGGTGGGCCATCTATACTCAGCACCACGTCGACTTACTTCAGCTGGTGTTAAGTTGACTGCCAGTTTTTAACCCATAACAACTGGAAAGGGGAGGCACTGTGTGTGTGAGTTGCAGCAGGCCAGCCAGGGACCACATGTGAGGCTGCTTTCTCAACTTGCCTTAGAAAAAAATCTCAGGCATCACCAATTAATATCCAATATTAAGGAATCAAAAAAGTTTTTGTTGTTATTTAAATTTACAGTGTATTTCTTGTGACCCAGGAATATAAAATTAATGGCAACCAAACCAATGGAAGGACATCAGGGTGACTTAGTTGCACAGATTAAAAGCAGAAAATGATATTTTAACCAAGTGGCCAACTTAAATAAAACAAGAATCACAATCTGTTAATGGCATCTTATAGTTAAAGTCAGGAACTAAGGAAACAGCAGGCCACTATGGCCTGCACTAGTGTAAAGGGACGGTAACAAAGACCAAACATGCTACTATGCTGCCATCTTCTGGTACAGACTAGTTTTAAAACACAGATAATTGTAATTTCCTTTCAATATATAAAGTTATGTGAGCTGTTTCCCAACATAGAGAATAAAAAAAAAAAAAATCTGTCACTATCTCCCCAATAATCTCATAAGCAAATAATAATTAGAAATTTTGTACCTCTCTTTACATTGTTCTGTTGTATCACACAATAAACAAATATAGCTCTTCACTTAAAAGGGGTTTACACACACTTTTTTTCAAGCATTACAAGTGCACACATACTGTGTGCATGTCCATGCATGCATGTGCATCTGTGTGTGCAGGTTTTGTTTTTGCCAAAATGACTAGGTGGAATAGGACAATTGCTCCCTCCTCAAAACAATACAAACCCACCCCAGATAAACCATACAAGAAATGGAAACAGGAATTCTGTGAGAATTGTGAGATGAACCATCCTGAGCTAGAGTTTATAAGGAGAAAACGTGATTGAAGCCTAGACAGTGACAGCAGTTAAGAGAGCAACAACTTTTTAGGTTTGACTTCAGTGCCCCCCAAAAACTGCCTTAACTTATATTGTCTTAAGACAATGTTTACCTGTTTTCATCCCAAAAACTGCTCTCAGCGATTCAGACCACAAATTTAGACATATCTGGTAGAAAGCCCGCTGAGAAGTTTCAGGAAAAGTTAGCACTTATCAGTTGCTCTCAGCTGCTTTTTGCTCCTATCTTTCCACCTCTAGACATGCATTAACATCAAAGGAAACTGCATTAACATCAAAGCAAACTGCTACTTCTCCTGCTGCTTCACTCTAAGAGTTTATCAGTGCATTCCTCCTGGCAGGGTTAACTGTTGGAAAGTCAGCAAATGAGAATTAGTGATGACAATTATTGTGACCAGTAAGGTCTTCTACCCTGGAATTCATCTCCAACCTGTTCCTTAAAACTCACCTTGATCCAGGCATGGTAGCACACAGCTATAATCTCAGCACTGAGGCAGGAGAACTGTCAAGAGTTGAGTCCACCCTGGGCTACATAGTGAGTTCAAAGCCAACCTGAACAACCTGAACTACATAGACAGACCCTTTCTCAAAAAACCAACAAAACAAAAACTCACAACTGGCCTGCCCCACTCCCAGCTGATGGTATGGTCCACCAGGAACCCAGAGCCTGGAGGATCTGGGAAGCCCCCCTTTAGCTCCCCTCCCCTATTCAATGGCATGGTCTGCCAGGAACCCATGCCTGAACCCAGAGGACTTGGGAATTGAGGGTGCACCTCAATTCCTGGGTTTTCCACAGTATAAGGCAACAGAGTGGAAAACCAACAGAGCAACATGATTGAACAAGACACCAATACCCAGGAGGAGCCTCACTTCAGAGATTTGACAGAGACTGAATGAGAGACAACATTAGGAAATAGACTTGGAGAGGTTGAGAGCTAAATAAGGATCTCCTGGGGTCCCCTGGGAGGGCTGCACTCAGCCCAGGAGGATCACGGGTCTTGTGCTCTATTATAGGAAGCTAGGATTACTGTGAATAATCATCAAAGAGGGCAGTCCTGAAGAAGAAGGCATTTAACCTATATGTCTGAGCTCTGACACTGCTGCCAACAGCCAACAGAAATCAGTGCTCTGAATGACTATAGGTCAATATAAAAGAGGCCTAATTGTCTTCATTAAAATAAGGGTCCTCTTCATTCTGGTGAAGGTCTGCCCATGAGTGGTTCCTAGGCTTTGTCAATATCCATTTGACATTTGATGCCATTGTTGTCACTGAATTTATTAACGTAGACAAGGTAATATACTAGTGGTCATCAAATGATTTTCTCATTGTGCCAATATGGAATGCATGGTGGGATCATAAACAATACTGTGGCTCACTCGCTAAGAACAGGCCACTGGACTAGATAATTTGCAAAGCACAACACAAAAAAACAAAAACACGAAAAGGCAAAGGAACAAAATGCCTCCAAAAACTCCAAACTCTCCAAAAATTGCCACAGGGCACAATGACAGGGAAGAAATCATGAGTTACACAGCAGATAGGTTGAAAGGGTACTAATGGGGTAAAACAGTTCTACAAAGTGCTTGGCTAAGAAAGATATAACTAATCACATGACCACAATGAAACAAATGGACAGTGAGTCTAGAGAACACGAATAAACAGCTAGTGAGGCTAAAGAAAGAGGTGAAAATATGAATGTCTAACACAGAAAAAAATGAGAGCTCATATAAAAGTTCCAAACAGAAATCCAGGAGATTAAAAACATGATCGAAAATATGGGTACCAGAAGCAACCAATGCAAAGACAGAGAGTCAGTCCTAGAAGACAGGACTGTGATCAATGATTGATTAATGATAAATACCTTTAAAACAACAAAGAACTGTGTAAAAATGGATACGACAGCTCCTAGATGACTCAAAGAGGTCTAATATAAGAGTAATTAAGATTAGCACAAAAGGTCAGAAGACAGCACAAAGGACATAAAAAACTGTTTGCACAATTAGTAGCAGAAAGCTTTCCTGACCTGAAAAAAGAATTTAACATACAGACAAGTGAAACATATAGAACCCCAAATAGCCATGATCAGGAAAAAGCACTCCATACCACATAAGGTTTAAAATACTAGAAATATGTTACCAGATATACAACACAAGAACAGATCTGAAAGGGTGCTAGAGAAAAGTAATGAATCACCTGTAAAGGAATAGGCCTCTGAACACAGTCCTCAAAGACAAACAGAGAAGGAAGCGAAGTGTTTCAAGCACTTAAGGAAAACAATTTCCAACCCAGACTGTTATATCTTGCAAAAACATCTTTCAAAATTGATGGAGAAATAAAATACTTCCATGCTAAAGAAAACCTAAACCAGCATAAACCTAAACCAGACCTCCAAATCAACATTCCAAAAAGTTCTCAGGTATATCCTAGAAGGAGGCAATGAAGCTAGCAATGCCAAAAGAGTCAACAAAATGAATACATTATGTAAAGAGTAATGAAGTAGAGGAGCCATGGATTTAGCTCAGTGGCCTAAGCACCTGCCTGGCAGGCTAAAGGTTATGAGTTCAATCCCTGGTACCAAAAAAAAAAAAAAAAAATTAAGTGGAGGAGGCGAAAACAAAACAGGAAATTAATATAATGACAGATGTAAGTGAATACCTACTAGTTACACTGACAGTGTAAATGGATTTAATTCACCAATCAAAAGACCCATATTAGCTAAATGGATCAAGAAACAAAATCCAGTGGTATTCTATATATAAGAAGCATATTTAACATGAAAAGAAATTCATAGAGTAAAAACTCAAAGAAAGAAAACCCACATTCAATGCAACAGGAACCTAAAAACAAGAGGGACTAGACTTTCTATTTTCAGACAAAGTATATGTCAAGTCAAACCTGGCTAAAACAGACAAAGAAGTACATTATATATTGGTTAATGGAGATATTCTACAAGAAGAAATAACAAGTAGAAATAAATATGTACCAAACTATGATTCACTAAACTTCATAAAACAAACTGTAATGGACATAAAAGTTCAGAAAAACAAATACAAGTATAGCTAAGAATTGCAATAATCCACTATCACAAGCAGACAGATCACCTAAACAAAAAAAAATCAATAAAGAAATATCAGAGTTGAACCAAACCTTTCAACAAATGGACTTAATATATATACAGAGTTCACCAAACAATAATAGATTGCACATTCCTTTTGCCTGTGTATGGTACTTTCTTCACAATAGATCACATACTAATTAATATAGCATGTGTAAGTAAATGCAAAGGAACAAAAATTTATTGTGCTTGCTTTCAGATCACAGTGCAATGAAACTAGAGATCAATAGCAAAAGAAACCATAGAAACTACACAACAGACTGGCAGGACAAGATGGTGGAACAGTAAACAGCAGGGTAAATGGCCTCCCTGAAAGATACTGTCCAGATGCGGGAATATAGCAACATGGGGAAGACAAGAAGGAGGGAGGCAGGTCCCCTGGACCCAGGAAGAATCTAAAGAGAGAATTGAAGCCCACAGAAAGAGTAAAAAAAAACACTCAAACAAAGAAGGCGGTGGCTGGCAGCACCTCTGCCCAGAGCTGGATCCACTCCGTGAAAGGAGTTGCTGGAACCTGGGGATGCATGATCAAAGTGCAGTGGCCATGGTGGCGGTGGTGACCCTGGAGGCCTCTGCCCAGAGAGGCATCATTGGAGGAGAGTGGCAGTGGACAGGGGGAGCAAACCTGGAGGGCTAAACTGGCTGACGGTGAGTGCAGCAAACCCCAATCTCCCACAGGGAGAGCAAGGGACTGGCAGCCATTTTGGGGCCAGAGCTGCTCCTAGTTGGGCACAGTCCCATGGAAATTGCTTCAACCGAGCCCCAGAGGGTCCCACTGGGTGACCGGCTAGGTCTGGAGACCACAGCTCCACACAGGCCCTAGGGGTGATAGTGGAAGATTCGTGGATAACTGGCCCAGGTTCCCAGGTGGCAGCCCCACCCCCAAGCACTGTGCCAGACATCCAAGAGCTGAGGTGGGCTGGGGAAAGGCAGCAGACAGCACTGTAACTGTGCACCCAGTGGTAACCATCAGATATCCACAATCAGACAACAAGAGGAATACCAAGATCCCTGGTACACACTTGTCCAGAACAACCTAGGAATATGGCAAGACAGAGAAGCAAAAGGCAGTCTCTGGCTTCCAATCCAAGCAGAAAAAATCCAGGAGAAGCAAACACAGAAGAGGTCGGGAGTCCCACAACTAAAGTCTCTGAGGTAATGACAACTGAAGTAAAGAAACAAGTTCATGAGGCTATAAAAGAAATTAGAACAGAAATACTAACTCAACTAAAAGAAGAAATGAAAAACATAATAAAAGAATTGCTAGTCATCTCTAAAGCAGACATAGATGAAAAAATGGAGCATAGGAAAACGAGGGAAACCTGGAATGAACAATACAAAAAAAGATTTAGAGTACGTGAAACAGATTCAAAGAGATTACCAGGAAATCAAAAACTCCGATGAAAGTTGGCAAAACCACCTGAAGGAAACCAAAGATAGACTTTCAAACCTTGAAGACAGGTTTGCAACTTGTGATTGTGAAAGGAAAGATCTCTTAAAAATAACAAGAAACCTGGAAGTAACAATACAACAGCTGCAAGACAACCGAAAGAAACATAATTTAAGAATAAAAGGTGTGAGTGAAAAAGCAGGAGTCAATACAAATCAAATTAAAAGCCTATTTACAGAAATAATTTCAGAAAACTTTCCAAGCATGGGAACAGGAAGTGACTTTCAGATAAGTGAAGCATATAGAACTCCAGGTAACCATAACCAAAATATACAACACCCAGGCATATAATAATCAAGATCCCAGAAATTCAACACTAAAACAGAATATTAAAAGCTATTAGAGAAAAGAATCAGATCACCTACAAAGGAAAACCCATCCGAATCACAACAGACTTCTCAACACAAAACATCAGGTCCAGAAAAGCTTGGAGTGAATTATTTCAAGCCCTGAAAGAAAACAACTTCCAATCCAGATTGATGTACCCTGCAAAACTATCTTTCAAAATCAATGGAAAAACAAGATACTTCCACGACAAAGAACAACTAAAGGAATTTATGACAACCAATCCAAACATACAAAAAATACTGAAAGGCATTTTAGAGAGAGATAAAAAAAAAGTCCACAGCTCCAGAAACAGCAGCAGAGGGATATCACCAAGTGGGGTAGACAATTGAATAATCCATCATTGGAATTTGAATCCAGTATTGTTTTCAATGAGCTGTTTAGTTTGTTCTTATTCTATCTCGACCTGCCTAATTTCATCATGTATGATGACATAGACAGCTATTTCAAAGATAACAAAATATATTAGGGTATCCTTTATCCATATTTTATCACCTTGTTTGGAAACCCTGTATTTCTTTCATTGTTCTATTTTGAGTGATTTTAACCTATTTTGGTTTGTTTGTATTATAACAAATGATATAGGCAACTGCTTAGAAGATAATATGAGGCATTATAGAAATCAACATTGTATTGCTTCCATTGTTTTAACTTTATTGGTTTTATTCTGTACTATTTTGTTTGATTATATTAGGCCCAATAGTATGGGCAGTCATTTTGAAGATAACAAGAGGTATTGCAAGGGGAAAGGACGGAAGAGAAAAGAAAAAAGACATAGATTTTTATGTGGGTATACATAAGATGGTTAGAATGACTATACTACTAAATGCATTAACTATTGAGAGAGAACAGTTGATACTCATATGATTAGATCAATTTTACTCATCTATATCTGTCAATCTGAGCAACCCCTTTGAAGGTAACCATATACAATGTTACAACCACTGTCAAATTCCAATAATCTCATTTTGTAAGCCTATAATATTACACTATCAGATTTGTTGTTGTTGTTTGTTGGTCCCTTTTGCTTTTTGTTTCTCTTTTCTGTGACCATTGTTTTATTTTTTATTGGTTTTATTCTAAACTATTTTGTTTGATTATATTATGCCTGATGATATGGGCAGTTATTTTAAAGACAATAAGAGGTATTCTAAGGGGAAAGGAGGAAAGAAGGAAGGGAAAAGGAAAAAGACATAAATATATATAGGTATACATAAGATAGTTAAAATGACTATACTACTAAATGCATTAGCTATTGAAAAAGAACAGTTAATACTCATATGATTAGATCAACTTTACATGTCTGTACCTGTTAATTTGAACAAACCCTTTGAAGGTAACAATATGCAATATTACAACTACTGTCAAATTCCAATCATCTCATTTTGTAAACCTATAATGTTATTGTATCAAATTTGTTGTTGTTGTCTCTTTTGCTTTTTGTTTCTTTTTTCTGTGTCCATTTTCTCTTAAATAAAAAAAAGAAACTACACAACACATAGAAGTTAAACAACACACTCTTAAATAATCAAAGGATCACAGAGGAAATGAAGGAAGAAATAAGACAGTTCCTAGAATTAAATGAGAACACCAGTACAACATACCAGAACCTATGAGATGCAATGAAAGCAGTCCTACAAGGGAAGTATATAGTGGTGAATGCCCCATGAGAAAAATAGAATGAGCCCAAATAAATAATTTGATGATGTACGTCAAGGCCTTAGAAAAACAAAAGCAATCCAAACCCAGAGATTAAACAAGGAAGAAGGTTATAAAGATCAGACAAAGATCAGAGAAGAAATTAATGAAATGGAAACTAAAAATTAAAAAAAAGAATCAGTGAAATGAAGAGCTAATTTTTAAAAGGGTACATAGAATAGACAAAACTTTAGCTAATCTTACCAAAAAAGGAAAGAAAAGACAAATTAATACAGTTAGAAATGAAAAAGGTGAAATCACAATGGACACTGCCAAAATTCAGAAAGTTACTTCACTAACACATATGCCAAACAACCGGAGAACTCAGAAGAAATGGAGAGATTCCTAGATACATACACATTACCAAAACTAAATCAAGAAGTCTTAAAATTCTTGAACAATCTTGTCAATAACAAGCAAAGAGATTGAAGCAGTAAAAACAATAAAAATTTTAAAAACTACTAAGAAAAGTCCAGGACCTGATGGACTGACAGCACTAAACTCTATAAGAACTTCAGGGAAGATCTAACACTGCCACTCCTCAAACTTTTTCATAAAATTGACAGGGAAGGAATATTTCCAAAATCTTTCTCGGCAGCTAATATTGTCATAATTTCAAAGTCAGATAGTCCAACAAAAAAGAATTATAAGCCAATATCTCTAATGAACATCTAAGCAAAAATCCTCAACAAGATACTGGTGAACAGAGTGTAACAAATCATCAAAAAGGACATATGCCATAACCAAGTGGGCTGCATCTCAGGAATACAATGATAGTGCAACATGCATAAATCAATACATGTAATTTACTACATAAACAGAAGCAAGGACAAAAATCAAATGTTCATCTTAATAGATTCGTTAAAAGCCTTTGACAAATCCTAACATTCATTTCATGATAAAAACGCTGAAGAAAATAGGAATAGAAGGATCTTATCTCAACATGGAAAAAACATTTATGACCAATCTACTGTCAACATTATATTAAGTGGGGAAAAGTCTTCCCTCTAAAATAAGGAACAGGAAAAGGATGTCCCTTGTCACCGTTCTTTTTCAAGATACCCTTTGAGACATTAGCCAGACCAATCAATTAACAAGAGAAAAAAGAAAAGGGATATGTATAAAAGAGAATGAAATCAAAATATCTTTATTTTCAGATCACAAGATCCTGTATTTACAAGACTCAAAAAAATCCCATCAAAAGACTCCTAGATTTGATAACCAAATTCAGCAATGTAGCAGGCTACAAATTAAACACACAAAAATCAATAGCATTCCTGTGTGCTAATAATGATCTCACTGAAAAAGCAATTAGTAAACCATTACCATTCATAACTGAACCCAAATAAATAAATAAATATGATTGACACATAACATTTGTATGTATTTCTGAAGCCAAGTTGGGTGCTTTGGTTTGTCTCTATATTATGGAATGATAAAATCAGGGCAATTAGAACACTTGCAATAGTTGTCTGTTGGCAGTGCATTTAAAATCCCCTCCTCATTATTTTGAGACACATAATCCATTATTGTTGACTATATTTGCTCTACTGTGCCATGGATAACCTGAAAATTTTTCTCCTAAACAAATATAACCTCATCCAATTGACCAACTTCCACATCTTCTTCAGTCTCTGGTAAGCATTATTTTACTTTCAACTCCCATTAGATCAACCTTTGTAGATTCCATGTGTTTTGTATCCCTACACAAACAAGGCAATTTAACAGGAACTAGTCAACGCCCTGTCTTTGCAAAAGGGGTTCCTCCCTTATACTTTTCAACTGTCTGACCTAGCATACCTGTGAGGATGACTCCTCTGCCTGGCAGCTCCAGGAAATTCATTTGTGCCTCAAACCATTTGGGATGACATCCACTGTCCAACAGCCAGGAAACTAAGTTAGTCCTACATTTTCTGGGACCACTTTTGATGGGACTACATTTTGATGGAGCACTCTGGGACCATAAGAGCCCAAGATAGGATTTAAGGTGCCAGAGACTTATTAGGGGAAATTTATGTTAAGAAAAATGGCCAGACACAGTGGTGGAGTCATAAAGAGACTTCAGACTGTAATATAGATTTGAACCTTGTATGGCAAAGTAGGAAGGAATAAGAGATTGATAGGAAAAGTTTTACATGGCAGCACAAATCCAAAAGATTTTGTCCAGGCCATTTGGGAGTCCTCAGTTCAAAATTACCACTCTGCATTGAAAAGAAAGCTGTATGCTATTATCCATTTGTTTCTTCTTTATAAGAGAGAATCTTTTTTAGTCTATGTCTTGTACTCTGTGTAACTACAGTGGTACCATGGTTCGTAAACTTAATTCTTTCAACAATTCTGGTTGCAAACTGAATTGGATGAGAAAAGAGTCAAATTCAATGATTAGGTTTAATGTTGACCTTACCTGGAAAGTTAATTCTCTTCTCATCCAATTTGGTTTGTGACCAGAATTGTAGAAAGAATTAAATTTGTGAACTAAGGTACCACTGTACTTTCAAGACAATGATACATGGTATATTAACTATTACTGTTCTTATTTTATTATTTTGTTATAAAATTTATTGTATGTTTTCACAAATGAAAGAAAGTACCACTCTGGGGAATTGCACAGTTTCCCAGAATGAGTGCACCTTAACTGGAGTGCTGGACTTAGTCATAGCCTGGACAGGGTCCGCGGGAGATGTAGCCTCACTGAGAGCCTGGCTACGTGCAGAGCTCATCACACTCCCAAAGCAGGGGCTCTGAGGGGCATACTCCAAGCCCCACAACTGCGGGTCCTTGCTTAAAACATGACACCAACATAGCTCCAAAGATGGATAAGACACCTAAGTGAGAAAAGGATATGGTCTTGGAACTTAGGGTAAGGAATAGATTGTTAAAGCAAAACATCAAAATTATTAACTGTAAGGGGTAAAGTTGCCATTGAGTACTAACCATTTCTTTTATGCAATTAACATTATGGATAGGATTAAAGATATTTAACAATTCATCACTAAGTGATATATGAAATATATAAAATATTCCTAAGAATCAATAAGGAAAACAGTACTCTCAATAGATGTATAGTCAAAGAGTATCAGAAAGTTATTTACAAAAAAAGAAACTCCAAAACCTATCAAACATTTAAACAAATGCTCAAATAACTAATATTCCAAGATATGCAATTAAATCCTGTGAAAGGTAGCACTTCGTACCTCATAGATGGAGTAACGTCAGGGCAGACAAGGATGCAGAGCCTTTTTGGCAAAGTGAAACATGAGTCAGTTCCAGCTGAGTTACTTGTGCACATGTCCTGAGGACAAAAAATTCTGTAATGTCTCATATCTTGGACTTGGGGACTTTTAAATTATATCTCAGTATATTTTTTTCAATTTAGAAGAGAATCAGTGATCCACCTTTGTATTTGATCGTTGAAGAAAGAGGGGAGATTTTTGTCAACTTGAATAAACTTATCAAAGTTGTTAGGCTAAGCCAAAAAGATGACCCTTGTGTTCTCTGTAAAATAAACCAATGTAATTTCATCTCTCAGCACTGTGGGCAATTGGAAAAATTTTTGGAATATTAACCTTTTAATTTGCATGTTTATATACGGTGTGACTACACTAACTGGCAACACTGACTGGAACAGGCACATTAACACAGTCCCATCTTTCTATTCTACCACAGACCACATCCTGTCTTCTGCCTGGAGGTGGGAGTGGAACCTCCGGAAGCACTTTCACAGGCACCATCTTTCAGGAGACTCTGAGCTGCCCAGTAAGTGGGTTCCAAGCACAGTCTGCCCACTACAACTAGAACTGCTTCAGTGATTTATGTGATTAGCTTCAAAATAAAATTCAAAGAGAACTAAGGGCTCCACTGGCACATCCCTCTTCTCAAAAAATTAACACTTTTGTTAAGCTGTTTGTTAGTACATGTTTGCAGTACATGATGTTTACATTCCTTGTGTGGAGTTGGTACATGGACATAACATATCTCAGTTCCTTTTTATATCCCTTCCTCTCCCTTCCCTTTCCTTCCTTCCATTTCTTGATCACCTTCCCTTTTGAGAAAAATCTCTCTCTCAGCTTCCTATTTTTTCTTACTTTGCTTTTTATATATAATTTGGGTTTCTTATAGAAAAGATACCAAGTGATATTTAAGGTTGTGTGTCTGACTTATTTCACTTAACAAGATCTCAAGGTGAATCCATTTCTCTACAAATGACCAAAGTTTATCTTTCTTTATGACAAATGTGAACAGCATCCTTTCTTTGCTCATTCATCTGTTGATGGCTATATAGGTTGCTTCTCAAATTTAGCTATCATAAATTGTGCTGTTATAAACATGGGTATGCATGTATCACTGTACTATGAGGCCTTTAACTCTTTCAGGAAGATATCTAGAAAGGGAATAGCTGGGTCAAACAGAATTTTGTTTGTTGGAGGACATTGTTTATGTTTTGTGACACAAGTTTAATGTTGGCAGGAAAAGAGGTGGGATGTAGATTCTTGTGTAAATGGGAAAGAGATTCTGAGGAGAGTATCTACAGATCATGACAATTAAATAGATGTAAGGGACTAAGGAATGAATGGAGAGCATTTAGAGAACAGTGTTTACAGAAATTGAATGTGTGTTACTTTAAACATATTCACATAGAATTCTAAGAGGTAGGAGAGAATGCAGGAACTCAAATGTAGAAAAATTAGAGCAAGTGTACCCAGAAATTTTGGGTCAACCACATAAGAAAAAAAAATATTCAAGAAAAATGAAGTGAGATGAAAACCAGAATGTTGTCAAGAGAAATACGTATTTTTTAAAAAATTTGCTATGGAAACCAAAAAGAAAGCACTTTAAAAAGAGTAACTTATTAACAATATAGAATAAGATTAAGAAAGGCACAGACTAAGAAAGAGGACTGTACATTTGACATAAGAAGAAACTGACTAGTTTTTAAGAAAATTTCAATAATACGGCATGGCTGCGGCTTTTGGGTATTTGTTTTTTAATGGAGATTTAGAGTTAGAAAAAAATCATAAAGTCACTTAGTGCAAATACCCATCCAGGGAATGTTCTCTTATATCATATTCCTCAGCTCCAGCAGTCATAAAGAAAAGACCACAGCCCACAAGGCTTAAGCTGTAGAATTTATTTTCTCACAGTTCTAGAGTCTGCACAGAGGTCAGCACCAGGCTCCTTGTGCGGCAGGGAGGTCTCTTCCTGACCTGCAGATGCTGGCTCCTCCCTTTGGTCTCACATGGCTGCAAGGGGACTCTGCTAAAGGCGGCAACAAGTCTGCTGTATCCTGACCTCCTTGAACCTTTACCAACTCAGGCCTGCGTCCAAGTGCAGTTGCGTTAGGGATTTACCGCTCTGGGTGTGAAGAAGAGAGGAGAACACAGACATTCAATTCATGCGGGAAGCAGCATCCTTCTCGAGACTCACCCAGCCCTCGCTGGTCTGTGAAAAGGGCTTACTATATCCACTGCCAAAGCATCCCTTCCGTTGGTAGCCCCGTAGTTACAAAGTCACTAACAGTGGACTCCCAATAATTCTAAATTCTCTTTCATTTTTCAACCTTCCAAATACTTGAAGATTCTTTCCCTCAAGTGATTAATAATGCTGAATTATTATGTTAGGTGCTAGCTTCATAGAAGCTTGTTTCATCATTGTAATGTACTACTTACATGTTTTCTATATGAGTGCATAGATAAATGTATTTGTATTATTTTTAAAGGGGTAAGAGAGTACTGTGGTGTCTTAACTTTTGATCTGCCCACGCTCTGGCCAGGTGGTAATCTCCAGGAGAGGAGCTCACATTCTCATTGTGAGTTTCAGGTTCCGGAGAAAAAAAATCAGAGAAAACTTTGCTCTCAAAATTGTGTTTGACTGATTTCACCTGTCTCTGACCATCTGAGACTTGAATTTACTTTCCTTAACTAGAACATTTTCAAGGAACAGAAGTACTTGCAAGGAAGATGTTGCTTTAAAAAAAAAATTCACAAGGCCAACAAAAAAGCTGTAGGGAACAATAGACACACTGAGGGCCTGGGTGCAGAACTGAGGGAGTGAGAAACATTGGGGGTTAAGGCTTTGGAAAGCTCGTGCATATACTGGAATCCACAGAGTCATGTGTGTGTGTGCAGGGCAGGATGCATGCCCAGAAAATCCCTCAGAAGACAATAAGCTTTCATATTTAGCATTTCTGTAAGGTCGGTGAAAGCAGAATATAAAGATTAAGAAAGAGTGGTAAATGGCCTGGTTATATTACAGTGGCTTTGCTCAGAGTCAATTAATAAAAAGGAAAAAAAAACTTGGAGAATTGGTTTGTTTTTCCTCCTCCTCCTCCTCCTCCTCCTCCTCCTCCTCCTCCTCCTCCTCCTCCTCCTCCTCCCCCCCTCCTCCTCCTCCTCCTCCTCTTCTTCTTCTTCCTCCTCCTCCTCTTCCTCCTTATCCTCATCCTCCTCTTCTTCGGTTTGTCCTATTTCCTAGGCTCCATGCATTTGGGGAAATCCACTAGCTGATCAGAATTCTGAAAATGTGTGGAACTTTGCCCCATATTCTAGATCTGACCAGGGACAACGCAGGTGTCAGGTTCAGTCAGCAGCTCAGACGTTCCAGTGCCCTCATCCTTAGGAGCAGAAGAGATGAAGCTGGAGGTGGGAACTAGTCCACCACTGGCAGATGTATCACTTACTTATCCACAGCCATAGAGAAGCAGGGCTCAGCCTTCCATTAACTCTAAATGACTTTTGCTACTTGGACAGAGGTAGAGGAGAAGTCTGGACTAAAATATAAAAAGATTCTGCACACGCTTTTTTTATCAGGCATCTTAATGTGAGATATTATGTTCTCCTATGTCAAGGGTTGTTTCATAGGGTTTGCTATATTTGTGTTTCTGTTTATTTGTTGATTGGAGCCACTCTCCTTATACTTTCTCTGGCTTTTCATTTATATTCCCTCTTCACCTCTTCTTTCTTTGCTTCTCACACTCTCTCAAATCTCTACTCCTTCACCCTTTACTTGTATATAAATACTATCATTAAAATCTATTTTTTCATTCTCTCTTTTTTAGTATGTATACTCAGTGATAGTCATTGTTTTGCTTCTAGAGCATCTCACCTGTGTTTTCAGGTTCTGCCCCACCAAGGGCCTCCTTTACTTGGGCCTCCCACCTTTGTGTTTCTGCCAGCCTATTAATTGCATTCAATCTCCCTATATCTCCTCTCACCCTCTCACTTGCTACTTGTATTTCTTTCCCCGTTTTTCTTTCTTTCCTGTCCCTCTCAAGCCTCCCCTACTTCTCCCTTCCTTCTTTTCTATTATAATCATGAAAACTTCCATTTTTCTTTTTCTTTTTTCTCCTTCCATTGAAGTTTTGTTTTGTTTTTGTTTTTTATTTTGTTTTTGTTTTGTGGCACCGGGGATCAAACTCACAACCTCATACCTGCGAGACTTGCGCTTAAGCTGCTGAGCCAAACTTCCTGCCCTAATTTTTTGAGGCAGGGTTGCACTATGTAGCTCAGGCCGGCCTTCCATTTGTGTTGTAGCCCAAGGCGGCCTCGAACTCACAACTCTCCTCCCAAGTGCTGGGATTAAAGGCATGCACCACCACGCCCAGCTAAAAATTTTTTAAATTTAATTTTCTTTTTTTTTTTCTTTTACCCTAGGCTGTCTTACAATTCCTTTATCTTTATGGGTTAGTGAAAGAGTAGAGAACTTGGCAAAGAAGCTGGATATATTATGTGTTGATATATGACTGACTCTTTGGATACTGGTGTTACTGGTTGTAGTCTTCTTGGAAAGTAGTACTAGGGATTGAACCTTGTATTTCAAATGGACTGAGTGAGCACTTTCATCCTCACACTCAGAGCCAAGGGCATGCCCCAGAGAAACAAGCACTTACTAAAGATATCTCCATAATAGTGCTAGAGCGAACTGATCTACAGCCGCCCAACAAACAAAGCACAAGAACTATCAGAAAAAAAAAGCAACACAATGAGAAAAATTTGTAACTTCCCAAGGGATAATCCTACAAATACTGACGTGAAACAAATGCCATGCAAATAATTTCAAAAACTGATAGGTAAAATGATCAATGAGATCAAGTATGAGACAAGTAAGCACCTGAATGAATCAGTTACTAAGACGAGCAATGTCAACTCAAAAAGGACATAAATAAATAACAGAATTAATTAAAGAAAATAATTCAAGAATATGAAAGACCACTTCAGTAAAGAAACAGAGGTTCTAAAAAAGAATTACATTAAAAATCCAAATAAATCAAATTAAAAACTCAATTGAAAATCTCAGCAAGAGGCAAAATGAATCAAGGAGGTTATCAGGACTTGAGGACAAGGTGAATGTAGTAAAGCATTTGGTCAGTAATAAAGAAAAAAGAACAAGAAACCATGAAAAGATTATCTAAGAGATCCTGGACAACTTTAAATGTACACACAAGCATCATGAACCAGGCGTACAAACTCTATTCACTAAAATGACTACAGAAAATCTACCACATCTCAAGAGTGAGATAATCAATAGACCTTAACTACTGTACATCAGGGACTGGTTTAATGAGAAAGAAAAAACTAGTGGTCAGCTAGTCCTGGCTTCATGGGCCAGTCGAACAGGGAATAATTCAAGTCCATTACATAATTTGAATTCCACCATCTTTTGCAATCTCCAGTAACTGATCTTCTTCTAGCACAAGTGGATTTGCATGGCTTATTCTTACATGGGTCACAGATCATTCCTTCCCAGCTTAGGGTGCTTTCTGATTTGAAAGTAATGCTCAAAATCTTTTTGAAAACTGAGATAGGTGACTGGCTTAGTGAAATAAAGTCATCGCTCAGTATGTTTCAAAATTTCTACTTACATTTGAAATATGTCAAAAAACACTGCTCATTTGTCACCCTTTTAATTCCAGTTTGGCTTTGAATGCAGCCACTTTGACTGCCAATTTGAGCACAGTTGTTATTCTTTTTCTTTCATTCAGTGCTGGGGATTGAACCTAGGGCCTTGTACATACTAGGCAAGTGCTCTATCACTAAGCCACATCCCCAGTAGTTGTCATTCTTTCCTGAAGCAACAGATTGAGTTCATTGAGCAATGTTACCTGAGTAAGCAAGTTTTGTGACTCATTCTGTTTCACTGGAATGTGCTGCCAGTGATAACTGACATGAAAGAACTCTCTGGAGCAACTCTCATAACTCAAACATGCTGGACAGTGATCAGCATTTAGAAAACCATCTCACTTCTGTGTGTAAGAGAAAAACCCGCTCATCTCCTCACAGAGCTGCACAAATAGACTGAATTAGTGGCAATTACTTTAGTATGGTTGATAATTTTAATCACGGGTGATATTTTTTGGCTAGCCAGTATTTCTCTATAGATGACACCGTACATAGATTCACATTAAGAAGTGGCCTCTTTGACTTGAGCACTGAAACCAGAAAGCAGCTCCACTCATGCAGATGCCAACTCGAAGTGATCAATTCAGTTTTCCTAATGTGTAACCATTCAGCATTGAATAGCTCTGCAGCTGTGGTGTCAGTTGGCAATAAAAGTGAACATAACATGTACATACTTTTCTTCCTGAAAAATAATTTTTTAAAAAAACACACCATCACCTTGTTGTCAACATTAGTAAGCAAGTCAACCTGGATGGTGCACCATGGTAACTCCTTAATCCTTCCTAATATTGTGCCTAAAAATGTCCTTCTAGTCCATGAATTCATCCAGTTATGGTGCTAGTGGAAAGAGGAACAGGTGCTACCTTTTGAACTGAAGTCTTTCCTAAAATTTCATGTCAAATACCTTAGTAGCAGGCAGAATCAACTCTTTACAAATAGCAAAGGGTTTCTTAGCTGTAACAAAGCACTTACCCACTAAGGATGAGGATCTCAGTGCAGAAACATTTGATGAAGTGGTAACAATCAATGATTACTTTTGTTCTTCTTTGTTGTTCTTGTTGTTTTTTGTTTTTTGTCTTTTTGAGGCAGGGTCTTGCTATGCAGTTCAGGCTAGCCTTGAGCCCACTTTGTAGCCCAAGCTGGTCTCGAACTCACAACAATTCTCCTACCTCAGCCTCCCAAGTGCTGGAATTACAGGTGTACACCACCATGCCCAGCTACTTCTGTTCTTCTTGTTCAGGTTTGTTTTTTTAAAAACTTCGAAGTTTTATCTTAGTGTAGGGTGCTTGGTCACCACATGGCAAAGCAATTTTGAAGGTTTCATGGCTTCCCTGGATAATTTGTTGCCATATATTATTCAAAATGGGCTTGGAGAATGGGAAACACCCATTGCAATGGACACTTAAATAAGATTTAGTATTTTCTTTCAAATGCAACTGTCTTTTTGTTGGCAGTCTTAGGGTTTCTGCTGTCTCATCATTGTCTTTCCCCACT
>RJWM01001857.1:0-142734 GCA_004363535.1 Dasyprocta punctata | reverse complement strand
AAAAAAAAAAAAAAAAAAAAAAAAAAAAAAAAAAAAAAAAAAAAAAAAAAAAAAAAAAAAAAAAAAAAAAAAAAAAAAAAAAAAAAAAAAAAAAAAAAGGTGTGAGTGAAAAAGCAGGAGTCAATACAAATGAAATTAAAAGTCCATTTGCAGAAATAATTTCAGAAAACTTCCCAAGCATGGGAACAGGAAGTGACTTTCAGATAAGTGAAGCATATAGAACTCCAGCTAACCATAACCAAAATAAATCTACACCCAGACATACAATAATCAAGATCCCAGAAATTCAACACAAGAACAGAGTATTAAAAGCTGTTAGAGAAAAGAAACAGATCACCTACAAAGGAAAATCCATCAGAATCACAACAGACTTCTCAACACAAACCATCAGGTCAAGAAGAGCTTGGAGTGAAGTATTTCAAGCCCTAAAAGAAAGCAACTTCCAACCCAGATTGATGTACTTTGCAAAACTATCTTTCAAAATTAATGGAGAAACAAGATACTTTCATGACAAAGAACAACTGAAGGAATTTATGACCACCAAGCCAACCCTACAAAGACTACTGAAGGACATTTTAGAGAGAAATAAAAAACACCACAGCTCCAGAAACAGTGGCGGAGGGATATCACCGAGCATGGCAGACAATTGAATAGAAAGGAAAAATAGGCAGCCAAAGGCAGGAAAATAGCATGGCAGAGACAAGGCAGTGCATGTTGGCCGTAACCATTAAGGTAGATGGCCTCAATTTACCCATGAAAAGAAACACAGGCAGAGTGGATCAGGAGATAGTATCTGTCAATATGCTTTATACAAGAAACACATTAAACTCAAAAGGGGGGTCATAGACTGAAAGTCCAAGGAGAGAGAACAATGCTGTATGTGACAGGGAACCAGAAAGAAGTAGGGATAGCTCGTCCATTAGCTACATAGTGGACAAGAAAGATATGGCACTTTTATCTGATGGAAAGCTACTCAGCTATAAAGAAAAATAACCTCAAGCCTCTTGTAGGTAAATGGATACAACTTAAGATCATGTTCATGGATGAAATGATCCAGAGTCACATGGGTCAACATCATGTTACCTCCCTAGTACAAAAAAAACTGAAGGAGTTAGTAGGATTCAAAATACACAATACATATTGTAAAAATGAAAGGGGAGGAAGTGTCTAAAAAGGGCAGGCAGTCACTATTGTTAATCTATCATCAGAATTTGAGTCCTGCATTGTTTTCATTGAGCGATTTAGTTTGGTCTTACCCTATTTCAGTTTGCCTAATTTTATTATATTTGACGGCATAGACAGCTATTTCGAAGATAACAAAATATATTACAGTAGCCATTATTGATGTCTGATCACCTTGTTTTGAAACCCTGTATTGCTTTCATTGTTTTGTTTTGAGTGATTTTATCCTATTTTGGTTTGTTTGATTGTATTATGACTGATGATATAGGCAACTGCTTAGAAGATAACATGAGACATAGTAATCAGTGTTGTTTTACTACGTATTGCTTCCATTATTTTGTTTTATATTGGTTTTATTCTGTACTTTTTTGTTTGACTATATTATGCCTGATGGTATGGGCAGTTATTTTTGAAGATAACAAGAAGTATTATAAGGGAAAAGGAGGAAAGAAGGAAGGGAAAAGGAGAAAGACATAAATTTGTATATAGGTATAGATAAGATAGTTAAAATGACTATACTACTAAATGCATTAGTTATTGAAAAAGAACAGTTAATACTTATATGATTCGATCAATTTTACATGTCTATGTCTGTTAATCTAAAGAACCCCTTTGAAGGTAACGATATGCAATATTACAACCACTGTCAAACTCCAAATCATCTCGTTTTGTAAACCTATAATGCTATCGTATTGGATTTGTTGTTGGTGTGTGTTTGTCTCTTTTGTTTTTTTTCTTTTCTGTGCCTTTTTCTTTAAAAAAAAAAAGGCATGAAGAAATGTTCTCTAATAGAAAAGGTAAATAGAAAAAGCAGAGGAAAAGAACCACAGTCTGACCTTTAAAAATATGTATGCAGACCTAGAAGACAGATGCGCCAGCATGTTAGGAGTCATCGTCGCAGTGAGGCGAGCCTGAGTCGCGTTTGTCTGCAGAGTTCTGAGGTGAGGTGTCCTGTCTGGGAAGAAAAGCCCCCGGGGAGGCGCTGGCGAGGCGGAGTCCGGGCGGTGGGGCCAAGGCGGACCCCGCCTGCCCTGCCGGGGGAGGGGAGAGAGGGACGGGCGCCCCGGGCCGGCGGGTGCCCGTGCTCCCGGTCTCCGCCGCCGCCGGGCTGCCTCACACTCGGGCGCTGCTCACGTCCCGGGCCTTTCGCGGGCCACGCGTCTGCCTCAGAAGCTCGCTGCTATTTCACCGCGCCCTGGGTCCTGGCGCCTCGGGCAGGAGGGGTCCGGGCCGAGCTCGAGCCGCTTCCGCGCCGCCGCCGTAGCGCTGCTGCCCGGCTCCTCCGCGCGTCCCCCCGGGAGAGGCCCGGTCCCCTTCTCCTGCCCTCGCTTGGAGGTGGCATCCACATCGAGCCTTGGTTTTGGTTTTTGGGGAACACCGTCTGGGCGTACAGGCCGCCTGCGCGCCCCACTCCAGGCTCTCGGGGTGCACGTGGTGTTCGCCTGAGGCGCTTATGCCGATTCCTAGGGTCAGGGGAGGGCAGAGGAACCCTGGACCTCTGCACCCCGTGTATCGGAGCTGGACTCCACCGAGGAGCTCCCGCCTTTATTTCCAGCCGCCTGTCTCCATGGCTACTTGGCCACTTCCCACCCATTTCCCAGACAGCCGGGCCGCTCTGCCCCGGTCCCAGGCACATCCCCGCGTCCCCGAGCCCCCAGACTTCAGCAGCCTCCCCAGCCGCCCCCCAGCTCCGCCTGCCGCTGCTTGGACCCGACCCGCGCGACGCTCTCGGGCCCAGGCCCTGGCTGTGTCTCCCTGCGGTGGCCAGGCCGGTGCTCGGCTCCCCTACCGGCTCTGCACAGTCATAGTTCTTTGTGAGGGGCAGAGATACGCGGATAATTCCTGGCATTTCTTGCAACTCTGAATTAATAAAACTAAGGTTGTGTGAGGCGATGCCCCGCTGTAGTGGCACAGGGCCTGGCGAAAGCCGGGCCGCAGTGGGGCGGCGTCTCCTGCTTCTCTGGGGCCCTTCGGGCCTCTGCCTTGGGCCTCCTTGCTGCTCCCTGGCCCACTCCTAGTCTGAGATTTCTAAATTCAGCCTGTGCCTTGGGAAAGGAAAGGATGTCCTGCGCTCCGCTGTGCCTGTGCGTGAAACTCTGTAGACCTCTCCGGGTCCTGTGCAGAGACGGAGTCGGCCCCTCCCTGCCCCCAGGGCCACTTTCCAAGTTCTCAGTCACCTGTCACCCTGTCCCGTCTCTGCACCTTCCTCCCAGGTTCCTAAAAATTTTTTTTAAATATTTTATTAATAATAAAAGACAAGGCAGAAAAGAATCCCCCATACTTGCTACATTGCCAGCTGTAAAGAGATGCTTGGGTTGCTGACCAGAGGCCTGGCCAAATCTACAAAAGTTGGTTGATGTTCCTTGGTTGCTATCAATCCAGCCAGACCTCCGAAACAGCAGGTTGCTTATGGGGAAGCGGGGGTAGGCAGGGTAGTGTTTGTCCCTGATTCCAAGGCTGCGCGCTGGTGCCGCTCCGGCCGGGCAGGGGCCCCTCGAGGGGCCCTTCTCGTTCTCCTCCAAGGTCCTGGGGTCAGGACCCCGGAAGGCAGTCCATATTGTGTCGTGATCAGTGCCTGCGCCGCTAGGGCCGCAGGTTCCTAAAATTTTAACAAACTATTATAAAGGTACGTTTTTAAAATTACTGATTTCTTGGAGCAGTTTTAGGTCTGCAGAAAGCCGAGTGGGACTGCAGAGGTGTGGCACCCTCCCTTGTCCTGGGAGAAGCGGCACGACACGTGGCTCTGCCCTCGGGGCCTGGGCTGGCTGTTAGGGTGCCTGGGCAGCCGTCGGGGAGCTGGGCTGCTGTTGGGGCGCTGGGCAGCTGTCAGGGTGCCGGGCGGCTGTCAGGGGCTATGCCAGACCCCTGCGCGGAGACAGCCAGTGGCAGGGAGCGGGGCCCCCCGCGGAAGCCCAGTCTGCCGCTCTCTGTCCCCACACAACTGCCTGGATTCTCATTCTTGCCTCGGTGTCTCCAGTGCTGGCCGGCTCCAGGATTTCAAAGGCCGAGTAAAATAAGGAAACTTTCCAAAGATGGTGTGGGGTGATGGAATATAGTTGACTTATTTTTTCATAAGATACTTTGGGGTTTTATTTTATTTTATATTATTTTTATATTTTTTTAAAATAATAAGGATGATATGCTGTGAAGATACTGAAGAGGGTGGCAGTTCATTATGAACAAGGCCTGTTTCCTCGTGGGGCCTAGTTCTACAAGGCTCATCAGTCTTTCCATCGAGCTGGCAGGTGATCCTCTCATGTTTCTCTGTTCCTGTTTTGTCTAGGTCAGCTCTGTCTGTTTGATTTTTGTTTTTTAAATTAATTTTATTGGTACACTTTAGATATACCTAATGATCACAGTCATCACAGGGAATTTGTACTTGTACATCATGTATCTTGAGTCCTTTTTTCCCATTCCCCTCCCCTCCAGCCCTCTCCCCTCCTTATTTACACAGCCTTGCTTCCATTTTGTACCTTTTTTTCTTGTCCCTGCCTTTCCCCCTCCCTTCCCCTTCCCCTTCCCATTTGAACATTTTCTTCCTGCTTTCCAAATCTATTTTACATTTTGGTCCTTATTTACACTTTTGCTTTCTCATGCCAGAGAAACAATGCAATATTCACGTGTGCCCAGTTTACTTCATTGAAGAGAATGGTTTCAAGGTGCATCCATTTTCCTAGAAATGTCTCAGGTTTATCCTTTATGGCATCTGGTTTATGTTTTATTGCTTTTCTTCACCTGATTTCATGCTGTCCTCCAAGCAGCCCTCCTGAAGGAGGTGTAGACAACTAAGGTAGCGAGGCAGGTGCAGTGGTCCTGCCAGCTACTCAGGAGGATGAGGCGGGAGGATCACTTGAGCCCAGAGGGTCAAGACGTCCTGGGCAACAAAGCTGGGCCCTGAAACACTGAGGAGGCAGTGAGCAACAGCTTCCTTCACATGGAAGCAGGATACGTTTATGACGCCTGCCTTGAGCCAGACTCTGGAATCCCCCCCCCGCCAAGCACCATTGTCCACTGAGTCCTCACAATACTGAGCCGGCCTCGCAGTCCCCATGTGAAAGTGGAGCCCAGGGTCATGTTGCCCCGGGTCACCTTCCAGAACCTGAGGTCAGGTTCCAGGTCTTTGACTCAGACCTGCTCTGGGCAGTGAGCAGTCTGGACAGACCTCACAAAACCCTGTAAAACCCCCGGAAAGTGCCTTTTCCTGGGCTTGCTTTGTAATTGAATAAAATCCTGATGCCATCTGTCTTTACATTCATCACTTTCTGAATTATGGGGTGGTTTTAAAATTTTCTTCTTGAGAATTCTACAGCGTAGTAATTCTGTCTCTTAAGGGAAGAAAGAAAGCCTTATTTTAAAAACGGCCCTGGAGAAAGTGAACAAATGCTTGTAGATGGATGCTCAGAAATTCAAATCCTCAAGAGCAGAAGAGGGCGTCACTGGTTCCTGACGGCACCCAGCCCTGTCCCCTTGAAGGTCTGGGAGAGGTGACAGTGCTCCCTCAGGCCAGGCTGGAGGGGACTTGCAGGGTGAACGAGGCCGGGGGCCGGGACCCTGGGGTGAACGCAGGTGCAGCCTCCCACTAACCGAGGCTGAGCCGCTGGGCACGGACTTTTCCCTCCCTCCAAGGCTCAGCTGCCCTGTTGGCGGGGGTGGAAGGCGTGGAGGGGGTGCAAAGTTCCGCCTCACCTGTTTTTGTTCACAGTCCCCGTGACTTTTCCTTCCACAGCTCCTCCCTCTCCTGTCCTCTAATAGTCTCCCTTCTTTCTTTTCTTTGGTTTTGGATTCCACATACCAAGGTGAATATGTGATATTCACCATTTTGAACCTGGCTTATTTCACGTGACATGATGATCTCTAAATTCACCCATTTTCTTGCAAACAACAGAATTTCAGCCACGTGGCCAAACAGTGCTCCACGGTGTACGTTTTTGGTCGTGTCTTTTTTGCTGCTGCGAAACGGGCTTCAGCGTGCAGGGGTCTCTGAAACCTCTATGTATCAAGGAGTGGCTCAGCGGGGCATCACACGGTGGCTCTGCCTTTAGGTTTTAAGGAACCCCCATACCAGTTTCCACAGTGGCTGTGCTAATTACCTTCTCACCAGCAGTGCAGGAGGGTTCCTTTGGCCCCCAGCACCCACACCAGTATTTACTGTTTTTGTATTCTTGATGACAGCTTTTTTGACTGAGGTGACATCAGTCTCAGTGTGGTTTTGATTTCCCCATAACTTTCACTGTTGTGGAAACTGAAAGAAAAACATGAAGATATTTAGAAAAAGACTTTAGAGGCAAACTTCTGAGGGGCATTTTTTTTATTATAAATTTAATATGGTTGATTAATGAAAAATCACAATGAAGTACCGAGAAAATGTTTGTCAATATAAAAATTTTAGCAGCATTTCCATAATTTCAGGCTCTAACATTAGTCAGACTTATTCCCTCTTGCTATCAAGAGAAGACAATCCAGCGGACGACAAGAGCACGTCAGGATGTAAAGGCCTCAAGGAAACCCTCAAACCCAGTGCATTTTCCTATATTTCAGCTTCCTGAGCTTCCAGACTTCTAAAATGTTAAAGCACATCAAAAGCCTCACTGACTTTAGTGTCTGACACAGGAATTCCATGTTGCAGGCTGCAGGGCAGAAAGGGTGGAAATGCAACCGGACTTGCTTTGTAGTGCTTCTCACACATCCTTCCCTCAGTACCTTCCCCATGCTGGTGACAATTCGAGGCCACTGTGGGCTGAGTGGGATCTGTATGTGGCGGCGCATGCTGCCATGGGGCACAGCAGTGGACCCAGGCATGCACCCTGTGCTGGGTGAGCTGGAGCACAGCTGGTTCTCCTCCTTCCCAGGTATCAGGAGTGTGCGTGGGAGGCGAGATGGACAAAGTGAAGTGTAATACTGGCAAACTATTCCCTGCTTCTTTGGTACTTTCCAAAATTCTCTGCTCAAAAAGGTATAAGGGAACCACACCATTAAAAAATTACAGTTTTAAGTACTGTATTTACAAAAGCAACTATGATCTATTATACAATAATTGATACACAGCATATGAACACATTTCTTACCAAAAGCACTGGTGACCTCTCTTGTCCCAGTATTAGCAGTTGCACCTACGCGCACCTGCCCAAGTTTGTGTTGTGTATCTCGCTTATCTTGTAGTATATTAAAAGGGGAAGATAGTTGGAAAAAAACCTTTTCCAATGTACACTTTCCTTTGCAAAGTTCTTAACATTTGTCATTGAAATCATTATGTACATGATTAAAACTGAATTCTAGGCAGTAATCTCCACTCCCATTCTGAGTATGTTTGAAACGCTACCTATGCTATGTGCACAACATATATTTAATATATAAGTGACTGTGCCACCTGGTATCACCACAAGAGCAGTGTAATACACATTACTATGTACAGCAGTCCAGTGAGCGCTGATGATGTGTTGCTGCGGCCTGGAGGGCGGCGGGCGAGAACCGTGTTACCAGAAGTGCAGGGGTGCTGGGGACAGCCGTTGAGGGGCAGGCTCCACACACCCGCGCAGGGTGATTCTTCAGCAGCTTGCTGGTCGGGAGGAGACGATCAGGCATACGGAAGGACCCCATACATGAGGAGAGCCATGATAGCGGCGCTGAACAGCCCAGCCACGGGGACAGTCACAAACCAAGCCACGAAGATGTTCCGGAAGAGGCGCCAGTCCACAGCCTTCCGGGAGCGGATCCAGCCCACGGCCACCACAGAACCCACCTGCAGAGGCACAGACAGTTTAAAGTAAAAACAAGGCCAGCTGAGGTTTAAAGGTGAGGCATAAAATCTACAGTCAACCAATATAAACAGGCTGAGCACAGAAATAATTGTTATAATATTGCCAATTACTTTCCCTAAGTTTGTTTTAAAAATAGTTTTAGATTTTATGTATAATTGTTTTAGGGTCATTCTATTCAATCTATACTTCTAATATACTTTTTTACCTATGTTCTGCATTAATAAAGATTAGATCTATACTGTCAATAGTAACTCGTGAAATGACAGTTACAGATATGTGAAAGTCAGAACATTAGTAATGATCCAAGTATTCTTCTAAACACTTGCAGCTCACTTATGTGGTTTTTTAATTTTAAAAAGGAAAAACAACATAATTTTATCCTAGAAAATGACCACAATAGGCAAACAATGCCCACAACACCTCGTGCGAGGGCTGGGTAAGGTGCCCCCTGCCCCAGGCGAGCTGCAGTCTGAAGAACTCTGTGAGACATACTTGGTATCTCTCGATCTCCAAATACTTGAGAATTAGCAGAGGACTGTGAGACTCAAACAGGTGACTTACAGCATCAGCAGCGTAATGACAGAAAAACAAAACCCAGCATCAGTTTTACACAGAAGCAAACTGAACACTGAGGAACTGTGGCATCCAGTCCTCCGACCCACAGCAGGATGACCAGCCATTTCAGTAGTGTCCAGGGATTGGATATCCAGGGTATGCGCGGCCGCCTTTCTGGGGTCATCCCATTGGGTCTAGTGACCATACTATGGTATGAATGTGATCATCCCACTTAGCATCTCCCACAACATGCCAGGCAATAATGAGTTTTCTACTTTGCGAATTGGGTAGGCCGTGTTGGTCCTCAAAAGTCATCAAGTCTTTTAAGAAATTAAAAAACCAGAATTAGAGGTCCCATTTGACCCAGCTATTTCCCTTCTGGGTATTTTCCCAGAAGAATTAAAAACATCATACCACAGTAATATATCTGCACCCATGTTTATAGCAGCACAATTTGTAATCGTTACATCCTGGAAACAACCCAAATGCCCATCAACCTTGATACTTTTATAGGTAAAATGGATGCAACTCGAGACCATACTCATAAGTGAAATAAACCAGACCCACATGTGTAATCATCATATTGTCTCACTAGTGTGAAAATCTGAAAGAGTAAACAAGATCCAAAATGTACAATAGATATTGTGACTAGGCAAGAAACTGCTCAAAAGGAAAGACAAACTGATGGGAAAAGGGGAAAGGAAAGGAAAAGGGGAAAAATATATATATGTGTATATATATATCTACATATAAACACAAGACAGTTAAGATAGTTACACAGCTGGTTTCTCTTGGTTCCCTGAGGGGAAGGTTTCGTGCTAGTAATTTTCTGGACAATGTTTCATGTCTGTACCTTGTACTCTGAACACCTACTATGAAGATAGCAATAATCAATACATTGAGTATTGAGTTACTCTCCTGGTAGCCTGTCTTGAAACTATTTTATTGTTACTTCTTTTTTCTGTTGAAAATTAAAAAAAAAAAACAAAAAAACAAAAACAAAACAAAACAAAAAAATCAAGTCCACAGTGATTAGCCTGTGAGAGCAAATTCTTCTTGTGCTGTGTGGGGGCCTCCCTGTGCGTCTGCTGAGGCTCCTCCAGGAGAACTGGGCTCCTCTGCACCCTCTGCCTGTCCCAGAGAAGCCAAGTAACACAGATGCATTACAGCAAGCAGGTGCGCAGGAAGGATGGAGACACCCAGAACTTCGCCACTGCCACAGGCACACACCCCTTCCTGGCCTTTTCTTAAGAGCACAGCACAGCCTTTATGAAACCTGCATGCCATGGTGATGTGCTTCAACTCATATAACGATGTCAGCGTGCTTTCGATTCTTCCTATCAGAATTAGTTCCGTCTTTAACACATTCACTCATATGGCTCACATTTAGCTTAAAAGTAATATCCCCTGAAATACATAGTTAAAAGGAAGCTTTAAAAAAATGTATTAGTATATGTTTTTGATACATAATAATTACATTCATCTCAGGGGACAGTTATATATACTTATCCAATCTGGGTCGTTTATATCTTGATGTAATTTGAAACTTAGAGAAAAGTTACAAGTATTTCTATATGTGCTCAACCCAAATTCACTAATTTTAACATTTTGCTACAGTTTGTGAGCAGACATTTTATGTTATTTTATTTTTGTGGCACTGGTCACAACCTCACGCCTTTCAGGCAGGCACGTAAGCCACTGAGCCAAACTCCTAGCCCTATTTTTTTTTTTTTTTGTGGCACCGGGGATTGAACTCACAACCTTGCACCTGCCAGACAGGCGCTTAAGCCACTGAGCCAAACTCCCAGGCCCTAGCCCTAGTTTTTTGAGACAGGTCGCACTATGTAGTTCAGGCCGGCCTCAGACTCACAATGCTCCGCCTACCTCAGCCTCCCAAGTGCTGGTATTAAAGGCGTGTGCCACCACGCCCGGCTGTGAACAGACATTTTAATATTCTGCTTCTCATCAAACCTCTCTTTTTCTTTCTGCTAAAGGTTAAATACCCTACTCTGTATTATGATAGCAGCAAAATGGTTACTTACCAATGTTTTCCTATTTATCACACAGATAAAGTGGGAGAGCTCATTTTTCTCTCAGTGTGTCTTAGGATCATAATACGAACTGCCAAATCGTTCTATAAAGAGATGTGCCTATATAACATCATCTATAATCTGTGAATTTCTGCATGCCATAACAGTCTCCTATAATGATCTTGCTAACCAATTAGCAAAAGACACATCATGTCTTAATTTGTATATCCTTATTTTCTTATGTAGTGGTGCTAGGCATCGAACCCAGGGCCTTGGACACAGTAGAAGCATTCCACCACTGAGCTACAGCCTTAGCCCATTTTTTTTTTTTTTTTTTTTGGTACTGAGGATTAAACTTAGAACCTTGTGCCTGCCAGGCAGGCGCATACGCCACTGAGCTAAATCCCTGGCCCTATTTTTTGAGACAGGGTCTCACTATGAAGTTCAGGCTGGCCTTGAACTCACTTTGTAGCCCAGGTTGGTCTCAAACTTACAACGATCCTCCTGCCTCAGCCTCCTGGGATTAAAGGTGTGTGCCACCACACCTGGCTTCGTTTTGGGTATTTTTTAATTACAAGTTAAGCCTGATTTTTTATTTACCCGATTTCATTCCCCCTAGTTTTTATCATATAAAAACCATCTTTATGTATTTTGCCTATTTATGTATTGAAATCAAATATATCCCATTTATGTGTGGTCATTACTAAATGATACTAGCTCTGTGGTATCTAGTACCAAAATTTAGTCTAGGATTTTTCTTTGTTTCACTTTTGAATTTTTAGTTTTGTGCAATAAAATATGCTTTTCTTCTGTGATTTATCCTTAGCTTGAGTATATGCTGTATACATAATTTTATTTAAAATTTTCTAACACAAAATTCTACTTTATTCTCAATTTAGGAATACTTCTAAGCCATTAGACTTATGTATTCAGAGACCTGGGGTCTAATTTTGTTTGTATAGACTGACAGTCAACTATCTGATGTCATTTACTGGTTACATTTTTCTTCCTCAAAATATGAGCATTCACATATGATAGATTTCCATCTCTTGCCTCCCAACTCTGTTCTCACAGTATCCACTGTCTCATTATTGTGTAAGATACATGCGGTTACCATTTCAATCTCGAATGTGCTCAAAGGCCAGCTGGTGGGCTCCTGGGAAACTCCTGGACTGTGACAGAGCGACCCTTCGGGTGCTAGGGCCCACTGGTGGGAACAGGTCATAGACAGGACCCTGGGGACTTCACCTTGTCCCAGGCTTGCTCTTTTCTTGCCTCCTGTTTGCCTCGAGGCTGTCACACACTCCCTGCCATGCTGCTCGGCCTCAACCCAAAAACAGCAGTGCCTGGACCACAGATGGAAGCCGTAGAAACCGTCAGCCGAAATCAGTCACTCTTCCTTTGTCACACTTTCCCCACGGTGCAAAGCTGCCATAATGAAGTCACCACTGTCGCTGTTTTCACCTAGACAAGGCAGCAGCATGTAGCACATCTACACGGCCATGCAACTTCTGCCACCACCGTCTCCATTGTTCTCATCATCCAAACCGAAACTCTTCCCTCGTGAGTCACCATGCAAACACTTAGGATGCAGGAAGTAACAGGTGAAGTAAATTAAAAACAAAAATAGTGAAGAAGGGAGAGAAGAGACCCCTCCATTTCCAGCATCTACTTTTAACTATTTTTTATGCTGTATGAGGTATACTAGTTTCTTCTCACCACTTTTCTTTTTAGATCATTGTGTATTCTTGATAATTTATTCTACCAAAATAATCTCATTTTGTAAAGTTCTAAGAAAAATTCTGCCAGGGGTGTACTGTACTGGGGAGAACTGGAATTGTTACAAACCCTAGTTTTCCTGTCTCATCAAACAGTAAAGCTCCTCATCAGCCCTTTCTTTATACCTTTCACCAAAGTTCAGGGCCTTGTCCATCTACTTTATAATATAATTCTTATGAGGATTCTCTTTTTTGGTGCAACTAGGAGATTAAGGAATTTGTATAACATTTTCTGACTGGTGATAGATTTTTACATTTTGTCTTGGATTTGGTCATTTTTACTCTAGTGTCTGAAGACGTGAAGATTACCCAGTGTCTTTCTGGGCATGGGTCTCAGGGGACCACTGTCTGGGATGGAGGCTAAAGCATACCATACTTGATGACGTCCACATGCCCACTGTGGGTCATCTGTTGAGGCCCTGTGAAGCCAGGCCCTGTGTGGCCACTGGGGTGAATGGTAATCTAGGAGGATCTATGTGGTCCTGCTGACACATTAAAGTTTTATATCCATGGGCTGGGGATTTAGCTCAGTGGGGATTTAGCTCAGCCTGCCTGGCAAGCTCGAGGTAGTGAATTTGATCCCTGGTACCAAAAAAAAAAAAAAAAAAAAAAAAAGTTTTATAACCACATTCATAGGTAAATACACCTTTTATTATTTGGGATATTTTAAATTTGGTTTTGGAATGAGGCTGTTGTGTGTCTGCCCTGTGGAATGAATTGGAGAATTTCCATTTTGTTTTGCTGTTTTCCACCTACACGGTGGAAATGTTTATATAAAGTGAGAATTATGTTTTTTTAAAAAGGAAAAGACTAATGAATTCATCTAGAATAGGAGTCAGATATGCCCCACCCACCCGGTTTCTAGATAATTTCCTTTATTGTTCTGGTCAGGTTTTCCATTTTTTCCTACTGACTGGACACACAGAGATCTTAACATTACCATGGTGGCTGTTTTCACACAGACAAGTTGGTGGCCTTAGCATACCTACCCGTGTGCAACATCACCACCCCCGTCTCCAGATCATTCTCAACATCCAACCTGAAACACATGTCAGGTGATATTTCTCTGCCATACATATTTTTACAGAAAAGAATTCATTTCACAGATACTTTCAAACCATTAGCTTATAGCTGTGTGGTTTCTTTCATAATTAAAACAGTTTGAATCGGGCACAGTGGGCACCTGCAGTGATGGCTACTCAGGCAGGAAGCTCTCATGAACCCACGAGTTGGAGGCCAGCCTGGGCTATGACCATGATCCTAATCTCAACAAAAGCAAAAAACAAAACTTTCCTCTGTATCTGTTCACACAATGTCTTTCCTAACTTAACTGCTCTTCCTTCTTTTTGATGTGATTGCATAATTTTTAATCACTGTCCTTCACTGTTTTTGTTTTAAAATTTATTTTACGTTCATATTTCTTTTATCCTTAAATTATGTTAGTTTTTATTGTTCTGAATTTTTTGTAAAACCCTAATTTGAATATTTGCTTATTTTTCCTTTGATTGATTAAGCTGTTTAAAAATACAAATTTTCATTTTAGCACAGTTTTGGTTGCTACAGGTTTTGCTATGTGTATCCACAGACAGATACATGCACAGACACCGTCAGTCTTTATTAATTTCCAAGAAAGCTATCAACTCCCTGGTTAAATGTTAAAAGGTCACTGAAGAGCTGGCATGGTGGGTAGCACACACGTGTAGTGCCTGCTTTCTGGGAGGATAGTGCCAGAGGATTCTGAATTCCAAGACAGCCTGGGCAGCTTAGTAAGCCCCATCCTGGGAGAGAATCAAGAGTGGGGAACTTGGCTCAGTGTATCCCACATTCAGCCCTCCGAGCCACCCACAGTGAGCACAGGAGCATTAAAAACTCTCCAAGGTGATACGTTCTTATTTCCTCTGTTGTGGAAAACATAACTTTTGCTTTTCAAAATTTACAGAGACTTATTTTGGTCCTCTGAATTTATAATTAATTTTTATAAATGTTTTATACTTGACATCAAACGTGATTGGTAAAAATTCAATACACATGTATATTCTGCCTTAAATATATTGTTTACATACTCTAGCACTTTACTTCATTTACCACAAGCCTAGGCTTTATGACTCCTGCATTCTGGCTAACAGGTTGGACTTTATTTTGTTCTTAGTTTGTCTGGTGCATCAGGTTTTCATGCTGCTGCTGCCTCCCCCTGGGAAGAGGTGGAGTTCTTCACCTGAGCTTCCCTCTGATGAACTGAGCCCAGTTGTTGTTTAAAACCCTCATCAGGCACCAACAGCAACAGCATTACTAACAAGCATGGTGTGGTGGTGCGCGCCTTTAATCTCAGCACTGGGGAGGCTGAAGCAGGATCGTTGTGAGTTTAAGACCAGCCTGGGCTATAAAGCGAGTTCGAGGCCAGCCTGAACTGTGTAGTGAGACCCTGTCTCAAAAAATAGGGCTGGGGATTTAGCTCAGTGGCTTAAGCACCTGCCTGGCGAGTGCAAGGTTATGAGTTCAATCCCAGGTACCAAAAAAAAAAACCCCCAAAAAACAAAAAAACATGGGAATCAGAGCAAGAGTGAAAAAAAAAGATTAGAAATGACCATTCTGTTTTAAAACCAGTATTTCCTGCACGTAGTTGCAAGTAGAAAGCTAGCTGCAATCATCTGCAACATCAGCAGAAACTGACCAAATTCACAAGAATAACGTCAACCTAGCGTGGTACCTAACTGAAGATCTGACTGCTCTGAATCCGGATAGAAGAGCCTGCGGAGGGGCACTGGTCCTCAGTTGTCACGGGGTGCTTCCGCGTTAGGGCTGATCACAAAAGCAGGCCCAGGCTTACAGAAATGAACAGTTAACAAGATGTGTGTGTAAACACACGTCTGAGGCTACTTCTGTTGCCAAGGCTGGTTTCCGCTCTTTAACGACGGCTTGACCTGACTCAGAGGCCTTAAAATTGCTCTCTGATACGAAGGACAGAAGTGTGTGAGACAGAAATGCTTCCTGATCGAAGCAGCCTGTCTTATATGTACCTCTGGAATAAAAGGTGATAATGCTTTTTTATAGTTGTTATTTTTCATTTTATACATTCAGCTAGCGTTTGTATCACTAAGTGTTTTAAACAGAGTATGACAAAATTTAAACTGTGTACTTGGCTATGTGTACTTAACAGGAAGTATAAACAAACGAAACCTATCCAGATACACTGGAAGCTCATTTTAAAGTAGAGTTTTTTTGGTCTTTTTTGAGACAAGGTCTCACTACACAGTTCAGGCTGGCCTTGAGCTCACTTTGTAGCCCAGGCTGGTCTTGAACTCGCAACGCTCCTCCTGCCTCAGCCTCCCGAGTGCTGGGATTACAGGCATGTGCCACCACATATGGCTTGGAAGCTCATTTTAAATAGTTTCCATCTTTTTCCGATTTCCCAACCTCTGCCCTACTGATGAATGGTAAACTTAAAAATCAATTAAGAGAGGAATACGCTGATAACCTGCCGTGATTCGGTTAGGATTTATGTGGATGTCCACACCGGCCTTGCTCCCACTCTCCCATTCTCAGTGCCACTCTGCCTCTCCTACTTGCCCATGCGTGGCATCTGGGCCCTGTTGCATGCAGAGGAAACACGGGTCTGCTGCAGTGACTCCCCCAGCACCCCGTCCTCCAGGCTGACATGAGGGCTGCTCCCCATGCACTGCAGGACTCTGCATGTCCAAAGTCCACATCCACGACGTCAGTCCACAGTCTAGGATCCCGCCAGAGTGCGCAGTTAATCATTACAGAGACAACCACAGCTGTCCCTTTAGGAGAGTTAATAGCCTTTTCCGTGGAAAAGGCTGATTAAAAACATCATTCCCCTCCTGAGTTTCCCAGTGTGGTGATGAGAGTGGAGGTCACTTTCTGTGCTACATCGTTGTGTACTGCTTGAAATGTTTCAGTGAGTGTGTGCTTTGGTGGTAACTTTTGTTTTTTATGGTGCTGGGGACAGAACCCAGGGTTTCACCCATGCTAGGCAAGCGCTCTACCCCAGAGCTACCACCCAGCCCCTTTGGGAATGTTTTAATAACCCAAATGCAAACAATTCCAGTCAGTGAAGGGGAGGAGACCCAGCTCTTCTCCTGCTTTCCTCTCCATCTGAAGAAAAGAGTACAGGCCACGCCTCTGTGGCAGCTCCCAGGACCACCTCCCGCAAGCTGGCCTTGACTTCCACATATGTGGGTAGGGGAGGACTGGCCCTCACTCCAAAGGTTCTGGGGACACTGACCTAAGTTAGTATCCCAGGGCACTTGCCCCAGTGCAGCAAATGCGACTTGGCATGACTGTGGCCTCGTGACGACAGGAGTATCCCAGACGAGAATGCACCGAGGCCACTCCTGTCCCATGCTGGCTGCAGGACCTCTGGAAAGTAACCTAACTCCGAAGCCTCAGTTGTTTTCTCCTCTGTGCACTGGGAATAACTGACCAGTGTCACAGCGCTGCAGTGGAAAGGAGGTGCTGTGTTTGTACAAAGCAGGAGGTACCATGCCTGGCACACCACATTCACTCAGCAAGCTGTGATTTTTAGCAAGAGAATTCACGGGAACAGAGGTTTTTCTGTATATTGTAGAAAAAGAGGAAAAAGCCAGCACACTGGTTTCTAAAGAGGCTGACTCGGGAGCTGTTAGCCCCGCTGGTCCACCTAACACAGTGCCCCGACCTTTGGGCCAGAGAACCAAGCAACTGGCGTTCGCTGCCACTTGTCTATTGACATGCAGGCTGTGCTGAGGCTGTGGGTGATGCAGCGATGGTGCCCACCTATGGCTGTGAGTCCTGCTGTGCCTACAACAGCAGCTTCAGCACAGTGGGGACCAGTAAGTGCTTCCCGCACGAACCCAGGGGCCACCTGGATGTGGCATTTGCTTTCTGCGGCTGTGGAGTAGTTCCGTGTGCAAGAGGTCCTGGTGGGGCCACCCAGCATCCCCTCCAGATCTGTGCAAACCTGGGCCAGCAGAGCTGGCGCAGGACCCCAGAATCCCGAGCCCACCCACTTTGCTGAGCCCACACTCCTCCCACTTGAACCCTAAGGCCTCAGGCACAGCCCGGGTCCTGGTGGCAGTCACCGCTCCTCCGGAATTCACTCCCGGGCCACTTCATCACTCTGAACATCACAGGAGGGAGAAGGCTGAAACCCCGTGTCCGGTCCTCTCCCCCACCAAGGGACCAGAGCTGAGTGCTGCCACTAGAGACTGTAGATGGGCACATACAACCCCACTGCACAATCCAGGGTGGAGGAACAAGGGCGGCACGGACCTCGGGGACGTGTGACATGCACACGTACACATGGAGGCCTGGTACTGGAACCTGAGAACACCCCAAGGCGCCACTGGCAGTTGGCCCCAAGGATGTCATGGGGAGCAAAAGCTGCGTCTCCCGTGGTGCTCTGGGAGGCTTTTGTCACAGCAGCCATGCGGCAGGCGCACCGCTTTCTCTGGGCGGGCGCCGGGCACTTGCCTACCTTGCAGTGCGTGGTGCTGACGGGCAGCCCGACGTTGGAGGCGATGACCACTGTGAAGGCCGAGGCCAGCTCGATGGTGAAGCCGCTGTGGGAGGGACACGGGAAGATGCATCGCAGACACTGCAACACTGCGCACGCGTACACAAGGTCCCTCCCCACTCTCTGCCTGCCATGAACTGGCCGGACTGACACAGGTCTGCAGCATCACAGCGTGGCCAGTCTGGTGCTGCTTGCCATTCGGGTTACTCACGCTCCCTGACCTGGCTTCAAAGTCACACACTGCAGGGAGCTGGGGCAGAAGCACCTGCTGTGAACTGTACCTTTTTTTTTTTTTTTTTTTTTTGGGTACTGGGAATCAAATTCTCTGAGCTAAATCCCCGGCCCTATTTTTTGAGACAGGGTCTCACTACACAGTTCAAGCTGGCGTTGAACTCACTTTGTAGCCCAGGCTGTTCTCGAACTCACAACGATCCTCCTGCCTCAGCCTCCCCAGTGCTGGGATTAAAGGCATGTGCCACCATGCCCGGCTTGAACCACTCATTTTAATGAAAGGGGAAAGCAATGCACTCGTTTTTTACAATGTGTGATTACAAAAAATGAATTTTTCTCAGATGGTTAATTTTGCTTCAAATCAGTTTCCTGAAAGAATCTTTTTTTAAAATGAATTTCGAGGAGGGAAAAACTGTGAATGAAAAGGAAATAGACACTTCCAGTGTTTTAAAGAGACAGAGGAAAAAAAGTTTCCCAAAATAGGTACTTTCATATTTTAGTTGGGAGGTCCTGAAAATTCTTTTTCTTTTCTTTTTTTTTTTTGGTACCAGGGATCAAACTCATGACCTTGTGTCTACCAGGTAAGCACCTGAGCCACTGAGCTAAATCTCCAGCCCCTGAAAGTTCTCTCTTCAGCTTGTTATTTAGCTTCTAATGTGCCCAATGACTACGCAACAGAACAATCACATACAAAGCCCCCCAAACAGTGGACACAGCTGTCCATGTGACTGGGTTAGGGCCAGGATGCCAGCAGCAGAGAGTGGGTGTGGCTGAAGAATCCGTGTGTGTGTGTGTGTGTGTGTGTGTGTGTGTGTGTGTGTCTTACTATGGACTGAATCCAGGGATCCCTGAGCACATTCCCAGTAAAATATTCCTACAATTTTGAGGCAGGGACTTGCTGAGTTGACTGGGGTGGCCTCGGACTTTTGACAACCTGCTGTGGTTTCCAGAGTAGCTGGGACTTGGGTGTGTGCTGCCAGGGCTGCTATCCCTGTCTCAAAAGCACCCTGTAGGCCTGCATGGTGCAGGCTTGGTCTTGAGGGCAGGACCATTGGAGGTGGCTGAACCCAACTGGAGCCCGGGGAGACAGCACGGGTCCAGGGGAGGGGACCCAGCCCCTACTCTCCTCGCTCTCGTGCTTCCCGGCCATTAAGAGGCAGCTGTGTTCTGCCGTACACTGTTGCAGGGATGGCCAAAGCCAGCCTTTCAAACTGAGCCAAAATAATTCTCTCTTTCTTACCCTCTGTCTCTCTTTGGTACTGGAGACTGAACCCAGGACCACACTGAGCTGCATCTCCAACCCTTGTTCTTTAAATTTTGAGACAGGGTCTTGCTAAGTCACTGAGTTGTGCAGGCTGGCCTCAAACTTGCAATCCTCCTGCCTCAGCTTCCTTGAGTGCTGGGATTTTAGACATGTGCCACCTTGCCCAGCTTACCTTCTTTTTCTTTCTTTCTTTTTTTTTTTTTGCAGCACCAGGGATCGAACTCACAACCTCGCACCTGCCAGGGCAGCCACTTAAGCCACTGAGCCAAACTCCCAGCCCTGGTTTTTTGAGGCAGGGTCATACTATGTAGCTCAGGTCAGCCTTGCACTCGCGTTGTAGCCCAAGCCGGCCTCGAACTCACTACGCTCCTCCTACCTCAGCCTCCTAAGTGCTGGGAGTCTTAAAGGCGTGTGCCACCATGCCCAGCTTACCTTCTTTTTCTGCCGATTATCTCAGTTGTGTGTTATGGGGACAGAATACTAACACAAGCCAGGCAGGGTCTACAGCACCACCCTGAGGTGGTGAAGGTGGGGGGCTGGAGAACCCCAAGAGAGGCAGCCGTGGGGCTCTCCCTGGCTCTGCCCCACTGGTCCATCCTCTGTATCACACTGGGGCTCTGGAGAGGGCCAGGGGTGCAGGGTCTGTGGGGCTCACGCTCCCCACCACACCCCTGCAGCATAGTACTGTGCTGCCCAGCCTGCCCTCCCAGGCCCCCTCTGCCTACCTGGACGGGGTGATGGGGGTGAGGTCCTTCCCCATGGTCTGGATCACTCTCCTTCCCCAGATCCAGAGACCCGTGCAGATGCCAACGCCTCCATAGAACAGCAGCCAGACCGGTGTGGCTGCTTCCTGCATTACTCCACCTTGCTCGTAAATCAGCCACAAAGCTACCAGGGGCCCGATGGCATTGCTGGAAAAGAAAGACCAGTCACACAGATCCTCAGTGGCCAGCACGTGGCATCTTTAGCCCTAAAGGTCGTTTCACTGCTGTCAGGAGCAATGCACAGACTTAGCATCTTAGCCCTTTTGACCTGTATGGTTTGGCAGTGTTAAGTATATTTATACTGCTATGAAAAAGCTTTCAGAACTTTTTCATCTGAAATCTGAAACTCTGTGCTCACCGGACACCTCCCTGGGGCCCTCCTGGCCTTCCTCCTGCCTTCTGCCCGGTGACTCGGTCTCTGTCAGATCACTCAGGCCGAAGAGTCAGCAGCACTGTCTGTCCTGTGCTCAGCACACTGTCCTTAGATGAATCAGTGATGTGGAGCGGGTCAGGGTTTACTTCTTTTGAGGGGCGAGTCCCATCCCGTTGTATAATCTCTTCCATGTCCGTTTATCCATCCTCACGGCACACCCTGCTGCTCCCGTCTCTGTCGCAAGGACAGCCGCTCTGACCACAGGTGGATACAGACCTCTTCGAGACCCTACTTTTAACCCCTTGGGCTGGCGGGATCCAACGGTAGTTCTAGTTTTCATTTCTGAGGACCTTCCACACTGTTTTCGACACTGGTCACAGCATTTTGTTTTCTCACCCACAGTGCACAAGGGTTCCGATTCTCCGTGTCCCAGCCAGCATTCACTTTACATCTTCTCAACAGAAGCCACCTTCACGGGTTTATTTATTAATTCACTTAAAAGTCCTGAAATAACCAAGCAAGCAAGCTCTTTTTCTCTCTCTTATCTTCCTCTCCAGTCTGCAGCTCCCCTACTGCTGCTGTCCTGGCTGGGAGCTCTGGGTGGGTGGAGGTCCTAGTGCTTAGGCAGAGTGACAGGAGCCCATGCTCCTGCCCAGGGTAGCCGGCGCAGAACGGCAGGGGGCGCTGTCTCCTTCAGCCCAGCCCTGTGGGCAGTGTAAGGCCGAGGGTCTCCGTCTCCCGCAGTGGCCCCAGGTCCTGTCGTGAAGCTCACAGGGCTGCTTCTCAGAGGATGGAAACACGTCACAAAGGGCTGAGGACTGAGGACTGTGACAAACCTGACAATGTTTTATTGCCTGACCTTGCTTTCACCAGATGAAAACCAGTCCCTGTGCTGCTGGCAGCTGCTCTGGGCTCTGGTCCTCTGGAGCAGCCACGGCCTGGACTGTTCTGCAGAAGCTGCAGTGCTGCTCTGGGCAGCCTGTGACCTGCCACACACACACTCTGTTGATCTCCCCAGCCAGAGAGCAGCCCTGAAGGATGGGCCAACTGGTGCGGCTGGGCCTCCACTGAAGAATTCTCAAGACAAGGAGGAAGAAGGGGACAGAAGAAAATGTAGTACGTCAGGGCAGAGGACAGCGCCCCAAACGGGAAACCCCATGAGACACAGTCTGGGCCAGAAGACACCCAGGCGAGCCTGGTGGCACAACCTCCTCGCCAAAGAGCAGAAGGGAAGCTGCACATGGGAAGCTGTGCCGGTGCCAGGACTGGGGCGCAAATGGGGCTTGGCCGGCTTCAGAGGAAACAGTGGTCCGAGAGCAGAGACAAAGGACAGGGAGACCCAGATGCTGGCAGCTGTAGGACAGAACCTCACTCGTGCTTGTGGAAATGCCTGCGCCCGGCTCCGGGGTAACCCTTGCCAGACTGGCAAGGTGGGTGCCCTGTAGGCTATTCAGCTGGATCTAAGAAGAGAGGGAAGACAGCAAAGTGGGGGGTCTGCCTCATCTGCTTAGAGCTGGGCCTGGGGAGGCTCGGAGCTGGACCTGGGAGGCCGAGGCAGGAGGCCCCTGTGCTCCTGCTCAGGCGGAGACACTGCTGTACTGCACGCGAGGCCGGGACTGCACTTGGTCACGAGGCCTGGGCATGTGTCTGCAGAGGGGAGGACGGCGAGGCCACAGGCTACCAAAGGAAAGCACTTGATTACGTGCTTTGTGTCATCCAGGGTGTCTGGTCTGGAAGACCCTGGGGCTGCCCTGCACTGGTGACCTTGCCAGCAGCCCCAGAGCCCTGAGTGTCTCTCCCCAGCAGCCAGGGACCTGGGCAGCCAGAGCCCTGTCTCTTGTGCCGATCTTCCGAGTGACTCACCTCACACGGCAGTAAGCTAGGAGGCAAGATGTGACACAGCAGGCTTCGAAGAAGCGACCATCAATCCGAAGATCCGAGGGCCACAGCATTCGTGTGAGCCTGCTTGCCGGACTTCTCGTGGGCTCTGCAGGCCGCGGATGAACAGGACAGACACCAGGAAGTGCCCGTCTTGGAGACTACATGGCAGACTGCTCTGTGCTTCTACACTATGGTACACTTTTATTTTTGCTCTTTTTCTTTTGTTCAGCCCAAGTTTGCTCTGCAGAGCTGGTTCTTCCCTCAACTCATCACCCTTCACTTTTCAAATCAACTTTTGGCACCATTTGTGGCTCATCTTCTCCGATTTCCTGTTTGAGGCTCGAAGGACCCGGAATGCTCAGCTGGTGAGCCGTTCCTAAAGGAACCACCCGAGAGCAGGAAGCGCTCAGTCAATGTTCGCCGACTAAGTGAATGGCTGGATGTTTCATATTTTGCTTGCAATTTTGAGAGTGCCTTTTAGTAACAAGTCAAAAGTCTGCTAATGAATAAAGACTTAGAGGGGCACCAATGTCAGCTTCCAACTTGATGGACACAAAGTCAGTTCCTGCAAGGTCTTCAACATTCCCTGCCATTTCCCACAGCCCTTGCGGCCCAGGGCCCTGTGTGGACACCTCTCCTCTCCCTTCTCAGGCCTCCACTCCTGGGCCTCCTGCCTGCGTCCCCCTCGTGTGTCTGACACGCCCACCTGGCCTCCCTGTGAGCACGGCCTGCGGGGGCTGTAACCCTTGGACTCCACTGGGCTCTGGATGTGAGCACTGGCCGCCTCACTGGTCAGAGGTGGCTCCCTCTTGGGCAGCAGAATGGCAGACGAGCCTGCTGCTTCACTGCTCCCACACTCGGAGCCAACCTGTCCCAAACCTGAGGGCCTAGCCCCCTGGCCCTCCCAGGCCCTGTGTCATGGTCTCTTCTTGGACAGCTTCAGTGGGCTCCTAACAGGTCCCCCATGGAGTCCAGGGGCCTTTGAAGCCTCTTAAGCACATGCCCTGCTTCCCTGGTATAAAACTCCCTTGCCCTGTGTCTACGCTGTGCTGCCCAGGCTGGTCCCAAATCCTGAACCCAAGCGCTTGTCCTGTCTTGGCCTTTGGCACAGTGGCTTGTAGGTGCGAGCATCGCTCAGCAGATAAAAACGTCTTTCCTGTGTCCACCTGGCCGCACACACTGCAGGCCTTGGGGACCTGTGGACCACACGGGCTCTGCTTCCTCCCTTGGGCATCCTGCGCTTCTTAGGGAACCAGGCCCATTGCGCCCCTGGCCTTCACTGGAGGTCCCTCTTCTCACTGTGCTCTGGGCTCATGTCCTCACTGGCTCCTGACCCACCCAGCACACCCTGCCCGGGCCTGCCCCTCGTGCCTGCCCCTTGCACCCTCTGTGGCCTTTCCAGCTGCCCGGCATGCGGTGCATGCTGACTGTCACTGTCCATACCCTCTCCAGGTGCATGTGTGCTGGTGCCCGCCAGTCCCTCCTTCATGCCTGTTGAACCTATGAACTTACTCACCTCACGTCGTTGCCCCCATGAGCAAAGGACCCAAAGCAGGCAGTTAGGACCTGCAGAAAGTGGAACAGGAGGTGGACCCCCGCCTCATCCTTCTCTTCCTTTTCTTCCTCCGCAGGGTCCTCTCGAGGCGGGCCCGGATCTGTGAGCTCAGATGCCAGCTTCATTTCCACGCCACCCTCCTCTGCCTCGATCTCTGCTTCTGCTACTGCATTACAGTAGCTGGAGTAGCTGTCATAGCGAAGTCTCTTCTTAGAGTAGGACACAGTGTCCCCCACCAACTTCTCACTGTCCTCAGGGGTTGAAGACACGTCGGCGGCCTTGAAGGTGGCGTGGACAGGCAGGCCACAGATGGCTGCAGTGTAGCAGGTGTAGCTGTTGTTCCGCCGCAGCAGCCGGTAGTTGTTCTCCTGTGCTGGCTTCTCCTCGGGGCCCCTGTCTATGTGGATTTTGTGCAGCAAGTCTTTGTAGAGCCCCGAGTCCTTGTGTACGGTGTGGTACACGTGACCGTCACTCCTCGTGTGGCCATCAAAGCCAAAGGTGCCATTGGAGACTGGTGATTTCGCGGAGCCGTGAGTCATGGACAGTGCCCGTCCTGAAAAGGAGTCAGCAAAGTCTTATTACTGTCCAAGCTTCTGACAGGAAGCACACCAGAGGGAAATCCTTACTATTCCATGGCTCTGAGCCCCACAGGTTGGATTACGGGTGATTTAAATTCCTTCTATACACTTTATTTCCTAAATTAACTATAAGGGACATGCCAGAAAGTAAAAACCAAACAACCCTTAGAAACAACAAAAGGGCAGAACTAATAACATGACAAAATGCTATTTAAATTCTGCTCCGAGGCAGCTTCCAGAAAGGTAGACTGCATTCTTCCCCACTCCTATGTGTCAGTCCAGGGAGATGCTGCAAGGAATTTATTTTAGCAAAACTTGGCATGAGGCAAAACCCCATGCAGACGAGAGGGAGAGAGGGAGACAGAGAGAGATGCTGGTGTTTCTCAACAGGCCATTCGGGACTGTCAGGGGACAGTCTTCAGATCCAGGGCAGAATGGGTTTGCTGGTCTGGAGGACTGGGGTGTGGCTTGGTGACAGAGTGCACGCTGATCCTGCATGGCCCTGGATTCGACTCCCGGGACCAGGTGAAAACCCCAAATACCAGTTTGCATGGATGGCAGGGGCCGGGGCCCAACCCTTATAGCCCCGGGTGGCAGGAGGCTAAGCACAGTCCGGGAGGCCTGCATGGTCTCTGAGATTTGGTGCTTCTGTGCTGGGAGCTTCTCCTGCCCTCCAACTTTAGTGTTCTCCTCACCTCTCCTCTGAGGACAGTAGCTTTAGAGCTGAGTGAACCGGTCTGGCAACTACTCAGCTCCTGCAGAGAGGGGGACACTGCCAGCACAGTGTGGCGAAAGCCGCAGGACAAGAGGGAACCTGCTCTGGTGACAGTGGCATGGTTTCCTGAGGCCGCTGCCATGTCCAGGTTTCCGGGCAGTGAGCATGTGCCTGGGCCACGCAAGGCTCTGGCTCAACCCCCAGCACCGTGAAGACACATGACATAAAACTGGGGACCAAGGCAGGCCCCCTCCTGAGAAATGTCCTCCACCACACGTAAACCACGCTGTCCCGGCGAGCCCTACCGTAGGTAGCCCGGGGGTGGCTCCCCGTGGTGGGGCCCTCTGCGGCCCCTGGCATCTCCCCCGGCGGCCTTGTGAGAGGGACAGTGCTGTCGTCCTCGCTGCTTTTGGTGCCTGGCAGCTCTGTGAAGACCGGGGACTCCACTTCCTGGACTTTACCGAGGCTTTCATTGGAGGCTCGTGATAACACACCTTCTTTTTGTAATTTGCCTAGAGAAAAAAGGGGAATAACTACAGATTTTGGAAGAACATTCGTGTCATTGGAAAATGAGTATCAGAAGGGAATTTATCTCTTCATACTTTCATACTTACCGTGGAAACACAAAAAGTTACATTGAAAAAATAAAATCTAGCCAGAGCATTCCAATATTGAGATAGGCATTCAGGGCTTGAGTTACTACATCCAAAAACAACAGGAAAGTGGGTAACATTGGTCAGGTCCCCAGATGAGCCACCTGCCCTGCCCTGTGTGTCGGGACACTTGCAGGGTGACGGCTGTAAGTCCAGCAGGAGAAGGCACTGATGTTTGTGCCGGCCAGCTTCCTAGGAGGTCTGCTTTGCTTTCAATCAGTCCCCTCATCTTGATAGTTCACACAGACCTCTTTCTGTTGTTGTTTTTTTTTGTTTTTTGTGGCACCAGGGATCGAACTCACAACCTTGTGCCTGCCAGGCAGGCACTTAAGCCGCTGAGCCAAACTCCCAGCCCTAGCTTTTTGAGACAGGGTTGCATTATGTAGTTCAGGCCGGCCTTGTGCTCACATTGAGGCCCAAACTGGCCTCAAACTCACAATGCTCCACCTACCTCAGCCTCCTGAGTGCTGGGATTACAGGCGTGCACCACCACGCCCAGCTTTTTCTGTTGTTTTTGTTATGCGAAGTATAAACTGGTGATTCAGGGCATGGGCCACAGAGCCACCCTGCCTGCACGTGAACCTTGGTGCTGTCTGCCCCTCACTTGCTGTGAGACCTTGGGCCAATGACTTAAATCGCTCTGTGCCTCGGTTTGCTAGTCAGCAAAATGAAACAAGTAATAGCAATACCTTGGATAAATATTAAATTTTTGTTATTGTTACAATCTCTCAAGGTATTTTCTCCTCTCATCTAGATTTTAAAGCACTTGGGATCAGAGATCTTTATGTACATTTTTTGCATATGCATCATAACAGAAATTTAACTTAAAAAAAAAACCGATCACTGGTAGATATAGGTAACAGGGATTATGTGTGAAAATACCCAGAAGAATTTAGTTTATTTCATTTTGGTGCTGTAGATAAGAGCTTAGAAATTTGTTCAGAATAATTTTTAAGCAGCAGGATAAATTAGCAGCACCTTATATCAGATTTTATTTAAAAGAACACTACTGAACTTTAAAATAACTTTTTAAAAAAAATCCCTTGTTTTATATTGTTTTGGTTTAGTTTTTAAGAAGCCATCCTCCTGCCTCTGCCTCCCATGTAAAGCGGACAACGGGCATGTACCACCACGTGGCTGTGTGTTTGTTTCCATTCATTCATCTATCTATATCTATTTATTATCTGTTGGTCTGCCTCATCCAATCCAGAGATATTCTACTACTAAGCTGTAGCCCAGCCATTTTTACTTTTTATTCTGAGACAGGGACTCACTGAACTGTTGGCGTGCAATCCCTTTCCAAATAGCCAGGGATAGGGGTGTGTGCCACTGTGCTTGGCCCCTTGCTTCTTTTTTTTTTTTTTATTTTATTTTATTTTTTTTTTGCGGCACCGGGGATTGAACTCACAACCTCGCGCTTGCCAGGGCAGGCGCTTAAGGCACTGAGCCAAACTCCCGGCCCTGGTTTTTTTGAGGCAGGGTCGCACTATGTAGCTCAGGCCAGCCTTGCACTCGCGTTGTAGCCCAAGCCGGCCTCGAACTCACAACGCTCCGCCTACCTCAGCCTCCCGAGTGCTGGGATTAAAGGCGTGCGCCACCATGCCCGGCTACCCTTGCTTCTTTTTAAAGCAGAGAATTTTTAAAACTTTATAGGGTTTTTCTTTTCCTTCTGAGGAAAGCATTCACTTGTTTCATAAAATTTGGTGTAACAAAGAAATCTGAGACTACTAATGTGTTGAGCAGAATAATACCTATGAACAGATCAAGATTAAATATTTCAGTGATGTGAGATCACTGTAAGAAAGCAGGGAGCCGGGCGTGGTGGCGCACACCTTTAATCCCAGCACTCGGGAGGCTGAGGTAGGTGGAGCGTTGTGAGTTCGAGGCCGGCTTGGGCTACAGCGCGGCACAAGGCCGACCTGAGCTACATAGTGCGACCCTGCCTCAAAAAACCAGGGCCGGGAGTTTGGCTCAGTGGCTTAAGCGCCTGCCCAGGCAGGTGCGAGGCTATGAGTTCAATCCCCGGTGCCGCAAAAAAAAAAAAAAAGAAAGCAGGGGGCAGGCTAAGTGGCAGGGCTGGCAACAGTGCCTTCTCCCGCTAGGACTTCCAGTCTAGATCTAGAAAGCAAACACTCCTGCCCTGATGTTCAGATTAGCTAACAGCAAAAGCGTCTGGGTCCAGGCCGGCACCCCATGGGGTGTACAGACACACAGGGGAGGGGAGGTGGCCCATCTTAGGCCAAGCTGCATGGACTTGGTGGGTGGCATCAATCCTCAGCACGAAGCAGGAAGCAGCTTCACAGGAGAGAAGAAAGAAGCTGGTTTTTAATCCCTTAGCAATGTGGTCTTGCTGTTATGCATTAAACTGACACACAGTAAACTGATATCATGTGAGTTTTGAAACAGGCCCAGATCTGCGTCAGCACCAGCACTGTCTAGTTAGGGAAGTGGCCTGTCACCCCCCAGAGCCGTCTGCAGTCAGGCTCAGCCCAGCGCCAACCACACTGCCCACTGATCGGGGCGCTGGCTCTGAAGTGAAGCCTTAGTGCCTGTAATATTGGCAACACCTCTCTCACTTAACCTGCTCTCAACACCCACTGCACTCCCGTGGGGACAGACGGCTTATCCTGTGCCCTGCTGTGTCCTAGCGCGGGGGCCTCACCACAGTCGGTGCTCAGGGTGAGGGGGACAGCTCCGGCCGGCAGGGGTGGGGGTGGGGGTGGGTGACTCACCACCCCCACGGCTCTGCCCCAGGAAAGGTCAGTTATCTGAACTGGTTTACTTACTTCGTGAATTTTCTTTATACACTGTCAATACAAGAAGCTTCTTGCAATGGGTTTTCTCAAAAGCAAAAGTTTCTAATTTCTTTCTTTTTTTTTTTTTTTTGCAGCACCAGGGATTGAACTCACAACCTCGCGCTTGCCAGGGCAGGCGCTTAAGGCACTGAGCCAAACTCCCAGCCCAAAAGTTTCTAATTTCGATAAGGTACCACTTTTCAATTTCTTCTTGTACAGACCATGGTTTTCGTGTCATGTCTGAAAGCTCTTAGCTTAACCCAGGGTCACAAATTTTCCCCTTCTTTTTTCCCTCAGTGTTATTGTTTTTTATTTTATACTTAGATCTATGAAATATTTTGAGTTAATTATTTACAAGGCGTACGGCTCATGCTAAGGTTCTGGTTTTGGTGTGTGGCTGTACGACTGTTCTAACGCACTTTGTTGGAAAGACTGCCCTTCTCCACAGAACTGTCTTCGTAGCTCTGCTGCAAGTTCATTTGCCATACATACGTAGGTCCACTTCTAGAATCTCTCCGGTTCTGTTAGTCTGTGTGCCAGTCCTTGCACCAACAACACCGTTCTGCAGCATTCTAGTGTACCTTAAAGTCAGGAATGGCTTTTCTAACTTTATTCTTCATTTTAAAAATCATTTTGGGTATACTACATCCTTTGGGCTATGTAAATTTTTAAAGCACCTTGGCTAGGTCTATAAAAATCTTGCTGTGATTTCTATTTCAATTATATTAAGGCTATAGGCCAACCTGGGAAGAATCAACAACTTTACTATATTGAGACTTTCAATTCATAGCACGTTATATCTCGTCACTTACTCTGGTCTTCGTTGGAAGACATTTTTCAAATTGAGATAGACCCACATCAAAACAGGACTATAAGGCACAGTTGGAGGCCAAATTTAAATATTCCTTTTTTTGTGTGTGCAAAAAATCTGTGGCCCCATAAAAATCTGTGGCTTCAACGCTTGGAATTCAACTACGATGTTGGGAATAGCAAAACAGTCCTGGTGGACTCTTCCTTTCCTTTCCTTTCCCTTCTTTCTCTTGTTGTCCTTCTCCTTCCCCTCACCTCTTTCCTCATTTCATTTCATGTCATTTCTCTCTGGTGCTGCGCACTGAACTCCGGGCCTTGTACCTTGCACATGTTAGGCAAGAGCTAAGTGCCCAGCTCAGCTATAGTTTTCTCCTTTTTAAAAATTGCTTTGTAGTAAAATTTATGTTTTTGTTTGTTTGTTTTTATTTTTGGTACCAGGAATTGAATGCACGACCTCAGGCTTACTAAGCAGGCACTTTGCCGCTGAGTTATATCCCTGACCTGTAGTGTAAGTTATATATGATAAAGTTTATATATTTTAAACGGAAAATTTATGACAAATCAGCACACTCCACTACCACTTCCCCAGTTAAGGCCAAATCCATTCCCCTGTCCTTGAAAAGTACTTCTGTCTGCTTTAGTTTCCTCTGTATCCCATCTACCCTGAGCAGCCAGCAATTTCCATCACTACTGATCAATTTTCCCTGTCCTTGAATTTTATGGAAAATTTTGTAAAGTTTTGAAACCTGGAATTGTACAGCACATACACGCCTGTGTCTGGCTTCTTTTGTTCTGTATAACATCACAAACTCACTTTCTAACTGTGCCTGCTTAACTGCTGAGTTGTCTGCTGGCACACAAACATGCTGCACTGTGGCTGTCTTTTCACCTGCTGGTGAACACTTGAGTTGCTTCCAATTTTTTGCCTATTAGGACTAAAAGGCTTATGGGGGAGTTTTTTTTTTTTTTTTGTCTTTTTGTTTTTTTTCCCTTTTCTCTTGAAAGACCACATCTCACTATGCAGCCCAGCTGGCCTACAACTTGTGATCTTCCTGCTGCAACCTTCTGAGTGCGTCACGACATCTGGCTTGTAGCTAAGTCTTTACGAATGCATGTCTTCATTTCTCTTGGATGAATACCTAGGAGTGGAAGTCTTGGGTCATGTGGTAAGTATATGATTAACTTCATAGGAACTGCTAAACTAATTTTCTACTTTATAGTTCACCATACATGGATGAGAATTCCAGTATTTCACATCTTCACCAACACTTGGAATTGTTCTTTAGTCTCTGCCCTTCTTGTGGGTGTGAGGGGACATCCTACTGTAGCAGTCTGTGTTTCCTTGAGGACTACTTTTCCACCAGGTTGGGAGAACTGGCTGCAGAGTAACGAGGACCTTCCTGCTCCCATGGGTCACAGGTTACCTAGAAAAGCCAGGAGGCACAGGGCAGGGTGAAGGCCCAGTGCACATTCTGGAGTGTTCCACACAGCCACCTCCTGTTCCTCAGGATGCGTGTCTGTTATGGGGAAGTCTCAGGAACCATGAGCATGTTTGTGACTGAGAAGAAGGAAAGGTCCTTACCTGCTATTTTCCTCCGCATCCATGGACAGACAAAGAGCCACACGAAAAGGGCGAAGAGCAGGGCGACGCCAAAGGAAATAAGTGCGATGGCCCACATCGGGAGCACCAGGCCCAGCACTGGGGACGAAGATGGACAACAGTGTCAATGTGGGAGGGGAGGTCCCTGGCTTTTGTCTTTAATGAAACTCTCGACCCAAACCAAACCAGACCGAAACATGCTGTATCTTGAAGGCAGGAAGTTCTGCTTAAGACACCCTACGCCTGTGAACCTGTGCTTACAATGGCTGGTAACCTCACCGCTACACTGCTGCCAGTGTGCACGGATGGCACAGGAGCCAGGAGGAAAGCCGTCCGCTGCACACGTATGGCAGCATCTGCACTGCTATGTGGATATGTGTGGCTACACAGGAGTCCGTGCCTCTGTCCTAATGCTCCGGCTTGTGGATGCTGCACACCAACACTTCTAAAAAACAGCTTAGAAATAAGTCTGCTGACCTACTGACCTTCAAACAGCTTCTCCGAAACATCGAATTATGGAATTACAACATAAAAATCTTTCCATTAAGATGCAATAATGACCACAGTGGCCTGTGAAAGAGCAGAAGCACCACAGCTCAGCATTGTCACCTTCCTGTGGTGCTGCGGCCCCTGAACTGTCTGCTCTGACTGCTGTCCATCTTGCATCCCTGGGGCACGGGCACCATTCAGTCACAGGTACACAGCTCAGACTCGCATGACACATGCCTCAAGCACACTTTCACAGTGGGACTTGTAATGGCAAGAATCTGCAGAATAACTAATGTGTGTACCATTACAGAAGTGTAAAATAATCACAGTGCAGTCATACAAATGAGGCAAAGAGGGCGAAAGTCCAGTAAGTGACAAAGCCTGGCTATATGATGTACCCACAGCATGACCCAGTTTATGTTAAAAAACCAAACCAAACCAAAAAAACCAAAAAAAAACCCTTCCTCACTCTGGATTATTACACGTGTTTCTTCTATGGAGAGTTGGGAAACTGGAGTAAGCTTTCATTTCTTATTGCATATATGAGGGGTGATCCAAATATAAGGTGACTGCTTAAATTCAGAACATCTAAGACACATTGCCATTAATCCCTCTCAACCTCTCTGCCCAAATACATTTATCCTATCATTCCTGCCACTTCCTGAAGCAACTCTGGAAGTCCTCTTTCATTCATGTCTTTTTTTTTTTTTAGTACCAGGAATCGAATTCAGGACCTTGTGCTTGCCAGGCAGGCATTTATGCTGCTGAGCTATAGCCTCAGCCCACTCATTAGTGTCTTAATGACGTGTGATTAAAAAATATGGTGAATTCTGCTGCCACGTGCAATCTAGTGGAAAGACAGGCTCTGAAACAACTCACAGAGTGAAAAGACAGTCTACAGGATGGGGAAAAAATTTTGCCAGCTAGTCCTCAGACAGAGGACTCATATGTAGAAATACAAAGAACTCAAAAAAATTAGACTCTCAAATAAAAAACTGAATAGTGAAGAGGATAGACACTGCACAAAAGAAGAACAAATGGCCAATAAATACATGAAGATATACTCAATATTGCTGGCCATTAGAGAAATGAAAATAAAAACAACATCTTAGCTGGGCGCATGCTTTTAATCCCAGCACTTGGGAGGCTGAGGTAGGAGGAGCATTGTGAGTTTGAGGCTGGCTTGGGCTACAATGCGAGTGCAAGTCCGGCCTGAGCTACATAGTGCGATCCTGCCTCAAAAAGCCAGGGCTGGGAGTTTGGCTCAGTGGCTTAAGCGCCTGTCTGGCAGGTGCAAGGTTGTGAGTTCGATTCCCGGTGCCGCAAACAAAACAAAACAAAAAAACAACATCTTACCCCAGAAAGAATGCCCATCATCAAGGAATCAAATAATAACAAATGCTGGTGAGGCTGTGGAGAAAAAGGAACTTCTACATTGTTAGTGGGAATGTAAACTAGCACAACCACTATGGAAATCAGAATGGGAGAGTCCTCAAAAAACTAAAACCAGAAATTCTATTTGACCTAGCTTTCTTCTTCTAGGCATCTTCCCCAAAAAGCTAAAGATATCATATTACAGCAATACATGTGTATTGGGTGATATACTATGTCCCCCCAAGTCCTCATATACTTTTGATGGGGCTGCGTTATTGGTTTGTTATTGGTTTGTTGTCTGGCATGGGGATTGGCAATGTGAGTGCTCACCTGCCCAGGGGTGGAGCCGACATACAGTGGAAAGGAGGTGGGTCTTCCCCTTCCTTGTTTCCGCCCTCTCTCACCAGCACACGTTGCTGTTTTCGGCAGCTGCCATGAACGGCAGCCCTGCCACGCCTTGCTGCCTTGGAGCCAGCTAAGTATGGACTGAAACTCCTGAGAAACTGTAAGAAATAAACCTTTCCTTCCCTAACTAATTTTGGGCATCAGGTATTTTGTCTCGGCAACGAGTGAAAAGTAACTAAGACAACATGCATACCCATGTTTACAGCAGCACAATTCATAATAGCTAAATCTTGGAAGCAGCCTATATATCTATCAACAGAAGAATGGAGAAAGAAAAAATGGTATTGACACACCACAGAGTACTACTCTGCCATAAAGATAAACTTAAGTCATTTGTAGGAAAATGGATGTATCTTAAGACCATAATGATAAGTGAAATAAATCAGACACACAAGTTTAAATATCCCATGGTTTCTCTTATATGAGAAACCCAAAGTACAAGTGAAGAGCAAAATAAAAGATAAATAACAAGAAGTAGGGCCGGGGATTTAGCTCAGTGGCACAAGCGCCTGCCTGGTAGGTGTAAGGTCGTGAGTTCAATCCCTGGTACCAACCAAACCAAACCAAACCAAACCAGGAAGTAGAGAGATAGCTCTTTCTTACATGAGAAGGGGATCGAGATGGAGGGAAGGAAGGGAAAGGCAGTGAAAAAGGAATTAAAATGTGCTATGTACCTGTACTGACCCCTCCCAAGGAACCGAAACATTACGTACTACATGCGTGCACTAACACATAACACGATGGTGTGTCCCCACCACCTCATTCACTGATCCGGCCCCACGCAAAGTGTTGGGATCAACCCAGTACATCAAAGCACCCACAACAGTCAACTGCAGACTCCAGACACCACGTTCTGGTCATACGACCACTTTTAAACTGATAACTAAAAAGTCTATTAGAAAGTCATTTTTGAGAATTATTTTCTTTAAAGAAGTAAGCTACTTGAGGCTTAGCTTTTAAACAAAATGTTAATGATGCAGGCTTTGTGACCTTGTTAACTATTTTATACAAATAAACCAACTCAAATTTACTCAATTAAGATTTCATTAAACATTTTTTTCATTCAACATTTAGATAACTGTCAAAGGTTACAGAACAGTATTTAATACTATAAATGGTGAGTCAGAATTAATGTATATTAAAAACAGAAAGCCAGAGTTGCATAGGTGGGAGTTGCAGGAGTACAGGTGGCATGGTTCCCGCCCTGTTCCGGGCTGCACTGCATTCAGTTCCAGCCCCTCCTTCCCCACCCCACTCCAGCTCTGCCTGGGCCTGCAGCCTTGAAGCTGCTCTTGAAGCTCGTAGGCCCACTCCCCAACCCGGCCTGTGGCAATAGCTTCCTGGCTTTTATCTGCTTGGCAGTATCTGCACACATAGGGCAGAGGGTCACACTGCAAAGCTGTTTCTTGCCCAACCGAGGAGTAACTGTCTAGTGGCAACATCAAACTGGTAACTAACTTTGTGACCATTACTCTTAAAGCTTCAAAGCTTCGGGGCTTTAAAGAGGTTTTCCCTTTTGTGGTTTAGCGAGGATAAGTTGTGAAGTGTGCTACTTGTGGCCTCACTGTGCTGACCTGATGCTGACCTGATCCGAGAAAGGTAAGGCCTGCACAAATAACTTGAAATACATGTTTTTTCTTTAAAATGAAGCCAGGTGAGGTGATGCATACCTACAGTCCCGGGCAGCTGAAAAGGTGGAGACAAGATCACAAGTTCAAGGTGCATCTGGGCAATTCAGTGAGATCCTGTCCCAAAATAAAAAGGGCTAGAGGTGTGTGGTGGAGCACTTCTTAACTCAGATACTCCCTGGATTCAATCCCAGTACAGCAAAAACAAAAACACACACACTAACAAAACCCCATGCAATAACAATAAAATGAGTGAACACTTTCACTATCAGGCCCGAGATTTTTCTAGCCATGTCAAGCATGGCCCCAAACAAAAGCTTTCTGTGCTTCCTCCAAGCCCACCTCTATACTGCCTTTTAGGGGTGTTTGGGGTTCCATATTAAGTCAGGACCAACAGCCAAAAGGGTTAACTGGGGTCACAGTCAAGACTTTTGACCCTTTGTTTAGACAGTAAGACTGCCAATTGCCTGCCCTTTGTACTGTACCATCCTGTCGGCCACAGCCATTGATTTGGCCTAGAAGCGGTCAGAAAACCCCAGGGTCACTGCCTGAGTCATGAGAAGCCAGCAGAGAAAGCAGGGGACAGACACACCTCTGAAGCTGTAAGCAGTGGGGAGAGGAGTGAAAAGTCTAGCACAAGGGAGGAGAGAAAAGAAAGCCAGGCCTGAAGCAACCCTGCTGAACAGGAAGAAGGTTGTTCATCAGAAGAGAAGAGAAGAACAGGACAGCGATCTCACCAAGTTATATTCTGCCAATGCAAGAATGTAGCAGAGCACCAAAGGTGCACAAGGAATTACTTTTGAAGCCTGTGGACTGAGAGTTACTTACGTATACAGCTCCAAAACTACATTAACTATATAAAATCAAGTTGCTTAGATAAAAAACAATTAAGTATAAGAATTCAGCCTCGTAAAGCACTTGAATCAGTGTACACCCAAGGCAAAAGATTTTTCTTTTAAAGACTTAAGAATGACTTATAGACAGCAAAATCTTTGTATTGGACTGTCTTTCTGGTGAGATCTCAAATTGTTTCCAAATGATTACACCCTCCAAGAGCAGAAAGGCAAGGCATGAAGACCACACAGTTGGAACCTGGTGTTCACTCAGCCAGAAGCGGGTGCCAGGAGCGCTGAACCTGGGCTCTCCTGGGCCACTGCATGGCCTTTCACCCCAACTCCTTCTGCATCTGCATAACAAAGACACAATGAATGGTGATTGAGCTCTGACCTCAAGCATCTTAATGAGCATATTCCTCATTCCCCAAAGATTGAAGCGACAGTCAAGTCATTCAGGAAAGAAACGAAACCTCTTCTCCACTTCTCCACGGTCAACCCTTAGTTATACCTCATTATCAGATACAGAACCACAGTTAGAATCTGTACAATGGATACAAGTTAGGTGAAATCAATAAAACCCTAGCCTGTATCAGTCCCCTTCCATCCCTGCTTATGAGCCCTTCCCAGGAACCTTCCTTCCCACTGACTCACTGTGCAGATTTCACTTTTCAAAGCTACACATAATACACACTTACAGGAATAGCAGCAGCACTGGCCAAGACCTGTGACATGCACATGTGGAATTTCCTTGTTACACTCCCCAGGGGAAAGTGGGGACTATTCTGTGTGCAGATTTTGAACACACACACAAATACACACTGAGTGTCTGCGACAGTTTCTTGTTCCTTTTTTAATTTAACAGAGGCAGAAGGACACTACATATACTGTCCCGTGCCTTGGCTCATCAAGCGGGCCTCTTCCCACAATAACACACACAGGTGTGCGTAGGGTTTCCTGCTGCGCACTCGATGAACCGAGTCACTAGTCTTTTTTTCTGTTTTACTGCAAGTCAACATTTCAAGACATTGAAGGAGCTATCTATGTAGAAGAAATGCTGGAATAACTCTTTAAGAAAATCTAGTATGCTTTTGAAATAAAATATGCTACTTTTTAGCTTTCTATATAAAGGGACAATCTTTCTAATATAGTACCATCTTTCTCTAACTAGGGTTCACTTATAATAACTGTGAAAAAGAATGTGTTTAAATCACTTTTGAATCCAGTCCTTGGTGATAACCCAAGGCACTTCTCACCCAAGGCCTTCCTGACTAGGAATAACCCAAGTTGGAATTTTCGGTTTCTTCACAGCTTGTACCTTCACAGTTTCAACAAAGAATTTAGAGAGCCTCAGAGGACAAAGCTCCTTCTCACAAAGCCAGCTGGGTCCTGGAGGATGGTGATGTGCTGATTTCCAGGAAGAAAGAAGGAAGAGAAGGAGAAAGAAGAGGAGAAAGGAGAAAAGACGGAGGAAAGACAGGTGAAGGGGGAGGCAGTGGTAGCCACCTCCCAGGTGCAGGCCTGCGCTGGAAAAGTCTTACTATGTTTGAGAATTCATTTGCTAATAAAAAGGATGAGTGAAGATGACTAGTTAGAAACCTTTAAGAGCACTCATTACCTAAGAACTGTAATGAGGTAGCAGCTCACGGTAAAAGAGGTGATTAGCCCGGTGCAGGGGCTCGTATTTATACTCCCAGATACGTGGGAAGCCGAGGGGAGAGGATCGCTTGATCTTAAGTGTTTGAGGCAGGGCTGGGCAACATGAGGGAGGCCCTATCTCAAAAAAAGGAGGTTCAAGTGCAACGAGAGTATAATGAGCATGTGCATCACTCCTCACTAAAACGCCATGCGCCAGGCTGAAATAGTTTCAGTTCAGCAGGTCTGAGGACTGGCCAGAGAAGTTGTATCCATGATGAGCTGGCAATGATGCTGACACAGCTGCTCTGAGGACCTTGCTGGGTCTTGGAAGCTGAGTGTAACTGTAGAGGCTTAATCAGGTGATCTGCTTTGCCTCTTTTGAGAAGCACGTGTGGACCTCAGACCCCCCTGTCCAAACATTGAGCAAAAGTCAGGTCCCACATGACTGCAGGCTTTTTCAATCAACTATCACCTTCAGACTTGTATCAAGCCCAAGGAAGCAGGTTATTTCCCAAATGATTTTTAGTTTTCGTCAATCAATTTTTTGGATAAAAATGCAAAAACAATTTTTTAAAAAGTCTTTCAAGTACAAGACTGACATGCATGTCAGACATAGAGTAAAACAAATCAAGTTGACTCTAAGATCTATACAACCCCATAACATCTGGCCTTGAAGAGCAGATTAATCAAAGCAGTGAGTTCAAATTCCAACAAACCCTACTTAATTCATCTCCACAAATAAAAGTGCTATTTATCCAAATCTCTTACAGTTGAAAGTAGGTAAAATGAAGGCTGTCACTTTTTTTTGTTATAGAATTCCATTCCTTTCTTTTATCTCTGAAGCCCGTATGTGTCACAGGAAATACGCTAAGGAAGAAAGGAAAGTAGGGGTAATACATTTCAGACAGACAGAAGGGCAGATGTGTGCTGAGAATGGGTGGCTTGACCTTGTTCCCAGATACTGCATATCATCACCATGGCTACTTACAATACATCTGGACAAGCAGAGATAGTCCATCCAAGGGAACAGTACCTATGCTGCAGAATCTGGGCTCACCTACTGGATATTCTAGAAATATCCCTCCCCCAAACCAAAATATTAGCAAAGCCCTTTGGTGACTTATTGGAAGAAAAAATAATTGCTCCTTCAGTCATGACTTTTATCTCCTGCCTTTTCCTCTAGGCAAGCCCCCTGCAAGACTTCAAATAAGAAAATTTCCATACAAGTATAGGTGGAAAAAATAAAAGATGGCACAGGGTTTGCTGTTGACAGATGGCTGAAAACATGAGGCTAATAGTGGTCAACGTAACACAACAGTCTCCACCACACAGGCACGGTGTGAAGTGTCACCTGTGTCATCCCAGGACACAGTGTCCTGTCAGCAGAGGTGCCCTGCTGTCTCTACTCTGCCACACAGTGTGGGACTGAGGGCGCTGACGAGCAGTTCACTCCCATCAGGACAGCTGCTCACCCCAAGAAACTCAGCACCATCTCTGAGATGGGGAAACTGTTGAGTGTCTACTGATGATGATCTTCAACTTTTTTAAACAGATTTTAAAAAGATTCCTAACTAAGAAGGTGGCTACCCCTTCATGCTAACCAGAATATTAAACACATACAAAATATACAGCTGGGTACCCAAGGACATTGGAAGACATTTTTAAAGAGAGCTAAGAGACAGAATTTGTTAAGGTCAATGTTTCTTGTCAGTATCAGTAATATTATGGACAAAACAGGAGCTATGCTGAGTATTTTTCTTAAGCTATCTCACAATGGACTAGGATGCCCACTTCAAATTCTGGCCCCATATGTTTCTACTTACATGAGCTAACATTGCTGTACCTATTTTCCACCTGCGAAGGGTGTTGGCAATATTACCAACCTTCTAGAGGAGCTGGGAGATTCGAGGGTTCCTTCGCGTAGAGCTCAGCTTCAGTACATTTGTATCATCTATTCTCACAGCATCCCTAGGATTCATTTACGGTGTCCTCAGTGTCTCATCTGCTACTTAGCTTACTTTTCCCTAGAACAGTTTATACTCCTCATAAGATGGCTCTTTCAGCTAATGCACAATAAAACTGCAGCAAAAACAAGGGGTCTGACATTTGGAAGAAGACAAGGAAGCAAGCAAGACACCCTGCTTAAAAAAAAAAATCCTAAATGCTTACAAAAAGAACAAAAGCAACCAGAATAGGATGAAAAGAGTAATTGTGAACAGAAAATCATCAGTAGATTCAGTACGAAGTTCTGGAATTCCACCTCCCTACTGGGGCCGTTCCGTGCCTCTGGAGCGAGCAACACACACACACACACACACACACACACACACACATACACACGAGTGCTCAGTCACTGTTGTACTCACCCACACCTGCGCAGTACCAAGCATGTCCACTCTCTGTGGGTGCGTGTGTACTGGCCCGGGGGGTGTGAGTTCTAAGACTCAGAGGTTGAGCCTGATGCTAAGGCAACCCAGCAGGATTTGTAGCACAAGGGGATTTAATTTTTTTTTAAACTTCAGAGCCTGTTGCCTTTGTGCCTCACATATATCTTGGGATTTAAACCAAGCCAATGAATTCACAACTCTTACTACTCAATAATGACCATGAGTAATGCTTTTCATTGTCAGCAAACAATGCCAGCTCCAAACAAATCAATGGCATCAGAAACAATGTGCCTCGCCTGGTGAGTTTCCGCTTCCACGGAATTCTTACCTGGTGCTCCTGTGTACATGATGGAAAAGACGTTTATTGCTATGGTGGCAGCATAGAAGAGAGGAAGTGCCCGGAGGCCATTGGGAATGGGGTCCTCCTGTGTAACAATGACATAAAGTATGAGGTCAGGACTCAGACCATGTGTCCTGAAACAGCATGACGACACAGGACACTTCTAGAAAGTCTCCCAGGTCCCACTGCAGCAAACAGGTGGTTGTCCCAAGCCCTGTGAGCTGCTGCACATCTGTGCAAAGAGCTGGGACAGGGCATCTCTCCCGCACAGTGCAGTTTCTGAGGGCCCACTGTTGGGCAGCGGGCTTGCTAAAGCCCGGCATCACATGAGCTGACGTCAGGGGCAGAAACAGAAGGGGACCGTGAGGGGAGCTCAGCAAATTCTTTCATGAAACCTGTAGCGCTTTCCACTGTTAACTGAGCACACGCCTGCCCTGGAGTATCTACACTAGACAAATACTTGGAGGCCAACTTTGAAGGATCCTCTAAGGTAGTCAAACGACTTAAAGATCACTGCCTTACTACTGTTAGACTTTACATGACTCTATGATGTGACACATCTTGGCTACACTGAATATATAAAGCAAATATTTTTTCTGTATGCTAAGATTTTCCAAATTTTTTCGTAAGGTATAGGACTGAACCTTCAACTATTAAAAGTTAAAAAGAATTATGGGTTCTTTGTGTTGAAAAGAACAAAAGCTATCAGGAAGAAAAGAGTAACTACACTTTTCCCAAATTTGAATGTAGTCCTGCGTTTATTTTTCAGTTCAATCATATTATGTCTTTTGTAGTACTGGGGACCCAACGCTGGGCCTTACACATCAGGCAAGTACCACTCATCTACACCTCAGCCTCAAATAACCTACTCTGACAACTCAGATGACGAATGTCTCACAGAAACCTCTCTCTGATTCACTCCTGTCCCTCCTCCTTTCTGCCCGTCATTCACAGCCTATGACACACCCAAGCCGCCTTCACTGGACCACTAAGTACAGCAGTGAGCAGTGAGTACCACAGTAAAAAGACAGTCAGGTTCTACGCTCACTGATCCATTAGGCAACAGCAAACAGGCAAAGCAGTGAGGTATGAAACACTGTACAAAGTGGGAAGCATGGGGATGAGAAAGCAGCGTGCGGTGGCAGAGAGGGCTGGGGACCCATGGGGTCATGGTGGGGAGGATTCTGAGGCGGGAATGGGGAAGGCCAAACATGAGGGTGCCAGGTAAGAACGGGTTCCAGGCAGAGGAAACAGAAAGGGTGGCAGCTGGCAGGCAAGAGAGGGTGGCAGCTTCTGAGATGTATGTGGATGTCTTCATGGGTGCTTGAAGCCCAGGAGAGAGAACAATGAGAAATGATGACAGCAAGTCTCGACTTATTCAAGAGAATGAGCCCTTCAGTGGACTCCGGGGTGATGCTAAGAGAAGAGGTGTATTTCCATACCTGGAATGCTTGATATGCTAAGAAATGTTCACTTAGCAGCCCCAGGGATATGTATGCAAATGTCCCCAGATGCCTGGGGTGTGCCTGAGATCGGGGAGCACTGATCGCCATATATACTATGTTTTTCCTCTACATCCATACCCAGGATAAATTTATCAGTTAGGTACACTAAGAGGTAAACCATAATAGCTAACTGAAATTCTATCAATGTGGTCTCTCTCAAAATATCTCATGGACTCCATTCTTTTTCCTTGTGATGACGATGTGAGGCAATACTGTGGCAATCTGTGAGGTGGATGATGCAGGCACATGAATAGCTAAGTGAAAATAGCCAGACACAGTAAGTCAAGAACTGTATGTTTTCAGTCATTTGTAAAAGCTAAAAATTTTGATCAAACCCAAGTACGAAGTGGGGAGAGGGCAGAGGGTGGATAGTGTGTATCACAAAATAGTTAGGTGGGGAAACAGTTTGCTATAGTTTGAATCTTGAATGTCCCCAGAGGCCCATATGTTGAAGGACTAAGTCCCCAGTTCTGGCACTAATGGGAGGTGGGGGAACTTTAAGGAGTAGGGATCTCTAGCAAGAAGTTAGGTCCTGGGGGCATGTCCTTGCTTCTCAGTCACAGGAAGTAAACATACCTCCTCCACTACATTCTTCCTACTATGCTACACTGATAGGCTCAACCAGATGGGGCCATGTGACCATGGACTGAAACCTCTGAAACCATGAGCCAAGCTAAAGCTTTCTTCCTTTAAATTGTTTATTTTTAGGTATTTTGTGTGGTGACATAAAGCTAACATATAGTTCTAATGTTATATAACACAATAGGCAAATATGGTCTACCATGATTCATTATTCATTTCAAAACAATCAGTGAAAAATCTCGAGATTTCTAATACATAGATACTGTTATATCTGAAAAGATGAAAATGCCAATTAACCTTTGATCATTACACATTGCATACATGTATCAAAACAAAACACTGTACCCTCATAAATAAATACAAATATTATGTGTGGATTTTAAAAATTAAGTTAACATACTTTTTTTTTTAAAGTCCTGGAAATTGAACTCTGGATTTTGTGCTTGCCAGGCAGGCAATTTGCCACTGAGCTATATGCCTGGTCCAAGTTAGAATACATTTTTTTTTTCTTTTTTTTTTTTTTTTTGCAACACCGGGGATTGAACTCACAACCTCGCGCCTGCCTGACAGGCGCGTAAGCTGCTGAGCTAAACTCCCGGCCCTGGTTTTTTGAAGCAGGGTCGCACTGTGTAGCTCAGGTTGGCCTTGCGCTCGCGTCGTAGCCCGAGCTGGCCTCGAACTCACAGCTCTCCTCCTACCTCAGCCTCCCAAGTGCTGGGATTAAAGGCGTGCCCCATCACGCCCAGCTGTCTAGAATACATTTTAAAAAGAAAAATACACTGTAACTGCCCCTTGACAGTCAAGAAACTCCTAATTTTAATCTTACTTCTTTTTAGACAAAACGCATCCTGGTACAGGTATATTTCCTTCTTTGTATCTTTTCCTCAAACAAAGTTAATGTTACAGTTTTTTTCTATACTGAAAAAAAATAGAACCCCTTTATTTTTGGGTAAGAAGCATCTCCAGTTATCTTTAATGACAGCTGACTTCGGAACCTAAAACTATCTCATTCCATTCTGCTCAACATTTAGGAAAAAATTACCTGCCCTTGTTGAAGCTGAGCACAGTTCCTGGGAGTGCTGGCTGATGGACTCAATCACAGAGCCAGCAGCACTAATGTAGGCGCTGGCTCTGAGGGAACTTGGGGGCACTTCACGTGGGCATGCCTGGCGACTCACAGTAACAACTGACTTTAGTCAGGTGCTGCAACTTTAGAGTCCAAGGTGCCAGGCCTTAGCCACACAAAGACAATCTTCCCTCCACCTCTCCCACTGTGAATTCCCACTAGGAGAACTAAAAATAGTTCTAAAATGTAATAGAAAATAACAGCCTCACTTACCTTTTTTAAGATGAACATTCTGATCAGTACAAACAGCACGCCAGACATGAAACCAGACAACAGTGGAGATATAAACCAAGAAGCAACTGAACAATTAAAAAAAATCTGGTGAATGTTAAATTCATACCTAACTGAGGTTGTACTTACAACTTACATAACAGTGATAACATTGTTAGATATGATAGAACTGTTGCAGAACTGTTCACATTAGCCCGGAACCAGCCTCTCCATGCTTGCTCTGCTGGGACGCAAGTCAGGAACTCTCAGGCTTGTCCTGCATCAGCCTGGTTCCTGCCTGCTTTCCCACCACTAGACCAGGAGGTAGATTCCTTGACTTCCTACAGGACCTTTCCACCTCTGCAGAGACCCAGCACCCACTTAGACAGGGAGGCCTACTTGGAGGTGGGTCACCTCCTGCTGTCAATCCAGCCCAGTACTGACATTCCTGGCACCTAAACCCAGGGGCGCTCAGCCCTCTGACTTCTCGCCTGGTGCTCCCTGCTGTGGCTGACACTGGGCCCCTCAGTGAGTTTTCACACATGGGCTACACGTGTAGCTCTACCCTCAGAATCCTGTCAGTTGACGTGGTCCTGATGAGGTCTGGGCACTGGTTTGGAAGTCACAGCCCTAGGGACTTCTCAAGTGCTGCTGGAGCCGAGAGCCAGTGTCCTGGAGGCCTGGGATGTCAGCTGGTTTTCTTGGTGGTCTGTGACCCTGCTGGGCAGGTCAGGGAGGCAGTCTGATCTAGACCCCCCAGTGCACACCCATGTTTACAGCAGCCCAATTCATAACAGTTAAATCATGGAAGAGCCCTGTATGTCCACTAGCAGATGAATGGAGAACAAAGATACGGTGTTTATACACAGTGGAGTGTTGCTCTGTCATAAGCAAGGTTAAACTTAAGCCATTTGTTCTGGTAAAAGAATGAACAATCCAGGGGACAGAGGTGGGGCAAAAGTGCATGGGTTGGTACACAGAAGCCTCTTGCTACAAGGAGAGCCAGGAAGTCAGCAGTTAGAATGCTGGGACTGGGGATAGGGCTATGTCTTGGGCCCTGCTGGGCAGGCCATGCCCAGAAGGAACCCCAGAGAGCTTCTTCCCGGGCAGCTGCAGGGTAAATGGCCCTGGTCTCCTTTTAATGCTTCCTTAGGACCATGGGTGCAGACTCTTGATTCAAGGCACTGGCCTTGGGCCTAGTCTTTCTCTGAACTTCAGACAGATTTCAATCAAGTACATTTCTCTTGTGCCTGGTAAGAACAAATAGATACTGATTTTCAAGGCTGAATGATGACATAAAATTTTAAGAGTGGTCTTAAAAACTAACACAGGGTTCACCATCTCCACTCACAGAATGTGGAAGGTAAAATGCATTACCCATACCATAGAGAGCTTCTAAATCTTAACATACAAAGGAAGAAAACATATTACAAAAGTAACTTTTTGTAAAACTTACTCTAGTAAAGGTAAATTTTCCTTCTTATAGGTAAAAGAAAATGGCAATTACCAATCTTGACAAGCTCCATCCACTGCACACCTTTTGTGCCAATTGCAACAAGTGAGAATCCTATAGTGGAACCAACAATGCAATGAGTTCCTGAGATCGGAAGTCTCAGAAAGGACGCGATCAGCTGCCAAACAGCTGAACCTGCAGGATGAAAGATTAAAAAAATCAGACACATAGTAGAGTTGTAAGCTACCAAGGGGAAAAATCCAAATTGTTATTCTTCACAACATCTCCCTGAGCTCAATTTTCCATGGGTTGTTTCTTTACAACATGCAAAAGTTCTAACCAAAAAACATTTGACCCAGCTGTTCCTCTTCTAGGTATCTTCCCAAAAGAGCTAAAGACATATTACAGTAATTCATGCATACCCATGGTTATAGTATCACAACTCATAATAATTAAATCTTGGAAGCAGCCTGCATGTCCATCGACAGATAAATGGAAAAAGAAAACATGGTAGTTCTACACAATGGAGTACTACTCTGCTATACAGAAGGATAAACTTGAGTCATTTGTAGGAAAATGGATACACCTTGAAATCATAATGTTAAGTGAAATAAATCAGACACACAAGCTTAAATACTGCATGGCTATCTTATATGAGAAACTCAGTGTATAAACACAATGCAAAATAAAAGATGGATAACATGAAAAAAAGAGAAGTTATTGTAATCCAGCACAGATAACATATCTAAAAATGTACCCTGATTTAGTATAACTATCTTATGCATTTTATATATATATTTTTTGGCCTATTAGCCTGGCTGTTAATCTATATGTATGATAATTAACTTAATAAGGACTTATAAATAATCTGGTGCTGGCAAAAATAAAGGTGGTGGGGGAGGGGAAAACAAGACCAGACATGTTTATAAATATGCACCGATTCTCCCAGGGAATGCAGTCACCATGCACTGCAAAGGAGGCACTGCTGTCCTGTCTTCCATATGGAAGGGGGTCCGGTGCCTGCTATTAATCACCTTTGTCACACAGTGGGGAGGAGTTGCTGATGGACCTGTTCTGATGTGAAGTTTGGCCAAAACCAAGTGAGGGATTAAAGACCCACTACAAACAGAGAGAGAAAAAAGTCAACATTTCGAGGGAAAGTGTTAAAGTTACGTCTTCCAGTACAGAACAGGAGAGCTAGAAATCAGTCATTTGATTTGTGCCACTTAAAAGGAACTATGACACTCAACTGAAAGTTGGGGATCTACCCTCAAATCTTGCTCAGTGTGTGGGAAGCCCTAGTTTACCTTCACTTCTATCCACCACTTTTCTACGCTTAATATTTTCTAGGCTATAGTTCACGCTAGTTATTTTCCTAAGCAGATCAGATTTTGCAGTGAGTATTAAAAGCATCAGCTGGGACAGATCGCTTTCAGAAGCAGTTGTTGAGCTTGTACAGAACAAAGGGCTTGGCTGATAAACTGGGCACGTCATTAATCCCAAACGTTAATTCTGGAAACCTGGTTGCATGGCAGCAGAGGCACCGTGCAATAGACCTCTGGCCCTTCCTTCAAAGACATCTGAGTTCTGCAAGGGTCGCTTAGGGCTGCACTGGTAATAGTGTGAAGCGACTGCCAACCTTTGAGCCAAGGGTGACTGTGACTCTGTGTCCACTCCTGCAGCCTGTGCTGCCAGACTAGGACCAGGCTCCCAGGTGGCGCCCGCTTTCCCAGGGACAATTCCCTGGGCTTCACAGCTGAGTGCTGAGCACCATGGGGACTGGCTGCTCTAAAAATAAAGTTAGAGTTAGGAGCATGTTTTACAGCCCAGAAAAGGAATTTTCTGCTGTAACATTCTCACACAAATCAAATAGTCTCCCAATGTAGGGGAACAGTACAAACTCACTCCGGTGCATTCATCTAGGAGACTGTTCTTGGAAGTTGCTGTCCTTTCTCGGGTTGGCTCTGGAAAATGCGTCCTGGATGAGGACAGAGTGTAGGGGAGGAGTGGGGGGCGTGCGGGCACTGCCTGCACAGGGTAGAAGCAGGGAGCAAGAGGGACAGTGGGGAAGAGGGAAGGGACAGCCGAACAGAGGGCAGTGGAAGGCAGGCGTTCCTGGGCACCTGGCAGCAGGCAAGGGTCCCCTGGACACAGAACTGCTGACTAAATGGTTACACTCATTTGACGGAAGTGGGGAAAGAGATGTTTCAGTGTAAGATAATGGCATCCTACAGAGAGGAAAGCGATTAGGATGGGAGAAGGATGCAAGGCAACACCTAGGGAAAGCTGGAAGACGGCATCTTGGAGGCAGCAGGTTCAGTGGTCACGGTGGAGGCGGCAGGGAGGCATGGGAAAGGGCAGGGGTGCAGCGGGGAAGTGGGGCTGGGTGGGCAGCGGCTGGACGGCTCTGCAGTCCTGGGTGCTGAGCAGGGTCAGGGCCTCGGCCCTTTCGGGTGGTTTAAGGAGATGGCTTGTTCGTGCTGGCATGGAGATTTCCACACAAAGAAGCTGAGTTTTCAGTTCTCAGGAGGTTTTTGGAACCAGTGATGGTTTCATTCCAAGTACACTGACTAATGGTTTAGGGTTCAGCAAAAGATAACTCATTCAGGAAGTTCAGCTAGCATGAACAGCGTCTTCTACCCAACCAGCCTAACTCTGCCGCCAGCCATAAAGAAGCACAGAGGTCCGTGCGCTTGGGGGGAAGTTACTAAAGAAAAAAGAGAAAGTGGAATAAAAGAGTAAGGAGTAAGAGAAGAGAGAGAGAGGGAGGAGAAATAAATGGAGGTAGAATTTAGAAGAGGAAGACTGGGAGAATTTAGGCATCTGAACAGAATTAGCTTTGGTTTTGGCCAATAATAATTATATCACCATCTTAAACTTACATAGCTCCTATTTTCAAAGAATTCAAGGTAACTTACACAAATTCCTAACAAAACAGGCTTTGAGATTCATCTAACCTCATACCAAAAAAAAAAAAAAAAAAAAAAAAAAAGAAAAAAACCCCAAACCACCATGTTATTTAAGCAAAACCACAAATTGCTTTGGTAAACCCAAATTCTAGTTGAGGTAAGTATCTTTTGTTCTTTCAGTAAAGAGCCAAAGGCCACGGGTGGGAAACTGAACAACGGGACAAGTTGTATTGACCATATGAAAAGTTAGAAGTGAAAATTATAAAGTTCACTAAGCTTTCCGTCTAGCCAAAGTTCTCAGTAACAAAACTCTTAATAAGCACAATCATTTCTGGGAAGTTTTACCCAACAAGATGAAAATTTTCAGCGAAGACTGAATTTTGCCATTTCTTTATTTCTCCTGTACTCTAAATACATCCTGCACATACCACCCTTGATGAGAAAAATTCGAATTTCAGGTTAAATGATTGAATCTTAGATATCAAGGATGAATTTTACAAGCAGCAGTTATTTTCCTAGGGAAATTTCTATTCTGACTATCATGAGAAATACATGCTCAGTGCAAGTAAGCAAATAATCATGACAGTAGTTGGAATGAAAGTGACCTCGAACTTTACCAGACTACTGTGCTTAGTAACACTGAACACCTTAGTATACTGGTCTGCTTCCCATCACATCCTTCAATGACGACTCTAACTTGCTGTCACAGGAAGATGGTGGGCTGCCTTCTGTTTGGCAAATAATCTCCCCATTTTGGGCGTTGAAGGAATGTTAGTGACACCATAAATAACTAGGGACCTGTAGAGTGTGTCTGTGTTCTGGGTACACCAACATCTTACCTCCTACTGCAGGACTCTTCCTACAAAAGGATATGTCCTGTTGGAAGCAGAAGGTGGTAGAATTCCTCTCTAACCCTCTTCTCCCTAACCAAATTACCCGTAAAGATCAGCTGTCTGCTGTGACGTCATCTCTACCTAGAGGCAAGCAGAGAGAGAGTCCTGTCAGCTGCACTCTGCCCATTCCTGCCTGGATGGTGTCTTGTCACTGTAGTGAGGGCAGTAAGCAAAGTGGCCCCGCAGTGCTTTGAGTCTATGGTCACTGTGACTGGGGAGAAGTCACACTGTCCAACCAGCCAACCTGCTAATCCACACAGTTCGCTCACCTCCATTCTTTTCTTTCCAGGAAATAGAAAACTACCAATAAAAGCTGACCTACTCACTGGTAACATACAATTTTGTTTTAGTCAGAAAAGAAAACACACATATGAAATGAAGCTTCTAGCGATAGCATTGGAAAACCAAAGCCAAAGCCAAAGGACTGCAAATAACACAGAAGATCAAAATTCCTTGCAACATAAGCACTTCATTAAGATTCATTTGATAACAGTTCTAGAACTGAAATTGAGAACACAAAAGGTAATAAGGGTTTTCACTGGCTATTTAATATTGAACATTGAACCCAGAGCCTGTGCATGCTAACTAAGCGTGCATTCTACAACTAGAAATGCTCTGAGCCCAGTAAATATCACTTTGTTGTGTTTTGTTTTGTTTTGTTTTGTTTTGTTTGGAGTGCTGGGGATCAAACTTAGAACCTGGAATATCTAGGTAGGTACTCTACCATTAAGCCACACCTCCCACCTCTTAAAAAATGCTTTTTCACATCCATAATTTCAAAACGCTGCACCTTAAACAGATGAAAAATCTTTAAAAGATGTAAATCAACTTTCAAGGAAATTTCATGAGTAAACCTTTAAAGCACATTCACTTATATATATTACTTCTCAAATAGTTTTTAATTAACTCTAAAATAAGCAAGTATCTTTTTTCTTCACTTTGGAGCAGTATTAACTCAGCCAAAATCTACTCTGATCAACAAGATTGCTAGAATTTGATAAAAGTTTGCCTGATATTTAAAATCTTAAAAATTTTAAAATATAGAAAGCAAAAATCAAATAATAAATATGAAACATCCAACTAGTTTTTTAAAAGTGAAAACAAAAATCACATTTCTAGATATGGTAAAAGCAGTCAGGAAGCAGGTCTGTGACACACCACCCCTTAATGTAAAGAGGAAAGCCACTCACCAACCATCGCGCTGACTTCCCCGGCCATCAGTGTCTCTACAGTTTCGTTGTACAGGTTCACGTCAATGATACCTTTCCGTATAGTCTCTCCTACTTTGGCTCCCAACAGCACAGAGCCCGTGGTTTCAAATACTGAAGCCAAAATGCATGCCTGTCTCAAGGTTACCACACCAGAGCCCACGGCGGTACCAAAAGAATTGGCCACGTCATTTGCACCAACAGAAAATGCCAAGATGAAAGCTATAATAAAACCCAAAATGACCATCCACAAATATTCCTCCATGGCCATTTTGGAAAACAGGCCCTGGGTACTTTTCTTTCGCAGAATATTTTAAATAAACAAAGCTTGGGGTTATAAGCTTTGTAAGGCCGAGAGTTCTTGTAAACAGTGAGCTTGCTCTGGAAAGTGCTGGACAGTGTTAGCGCCTGAACGAACTGCTAACTGCTGGCTTTCAAACTACTGTCAGGACAGTTCATTCGGTTGTGTTCAGTCAGCGGTAAAACACATTCCATATTTTTTCTCCCAATCTGGGAAAGCTGTGATGTCTCCTCCTGTAACAAGAAAGAAAACAAAAGAAATCAATTATCCCGAGCAACCTGTAACAGTTTGTTCTTTCAGAAATAAATGTTTTAAGCCTGCTAATGGGCTCTTACTTTGGCATGTGACAAATCTAACCCTAAAGCAATTCAAGAAGATTATAATTAGGCTACCCCCCCAACCAAAAAATAAAACCTGAAAAACAACGCTGGCTCCTAGATTGGGAGAGGCTGAATCATGCTTAATAATTAGACTGACAGTAAAGGCTCACTTAGGTGAAGTTTTTATGCAATCCGAAAGACATATTAGGTCACTATTTAGAAAGGAGCAGCTGTCTCAAATGAGTGAAAGATCAAGAAATGAGATAGTAAAGTTGCACAGTTTTTCAAATATGAGGATTCTGCCTGGTTCCCCGCTAACTAGGTCTGACTGCTGGCAAAATGAGCGCTTCCTGTTAGGAGTAACCTCCTGTGCTGGAGACACAGTTCAGGAGCTCTGGTGCAAGGTCACTCAAGCAGTGGGCGATGAAGGTGGGATGTGAAGGGCCTCAGAGAAGGGATGAAGCAGGTTAGGACAGACTGTGGTGTGGAGGAAGAGCCCGGAGCCTCAGGGCCAATATGACCCTGCCCACCAGCTCACTGACCTCAGCTCCTGACCAGCCTTCACCACACATGCTGTGGCCTCAGAACTTCTGGAACCGAGGGCTCCTCTGCCAGGAAAACCTTCCTGACAGCTGCACAGCTCACTTCTCACTCCATTCAGGTCTCTGCTCAAATGTCACTGGCACAGGAGGCCTTCCCTGACCTTGGACAGAGGGTACCCTCCCCTATGCCATTCAGCATCCCTTCTGGCCACGGTTTTTCGTGTACTTATCACCTGGCTCACTCATGCACTCACTCACTCATTCATTCATTATTGTTGGTCTGGGCTCTCCCGCTAGAAGGCAGAAACTTGCATCCACTGTTGCATTTCTACTATGTAGACCATTTTCCAGCACGGAGTAAGACCTTATCAGTCTGTTGAGTACATGAAGAAAAATGCTATTAAACAAATGGAGGGAAGTTTCGCTTATTCTTTCTTCCAGGAAGGACAGAAGATGCCACAAGATATATACATGCTGTAAGAATGTCACTAATATCTGTGTAGCTATGGTAGCCTGTCACTAATATCTCTGTAACTATGGTAGCCTGTTACTCTACTCTACACCAAACCAGTGTGCATTCTGTGTGTGCTGTCAGGCTATAGAATGTGCCTTGTTCCTTGTATTACTTCATAAACGCTAACTGAACTGAACTGACAAACTAGGCTTGTCTAATGTATCATATACAATATAATGCTTTGATCAATCAACAATAAGGTATTTAGGAAAAAGTGGGTCACAAAATTCTATATATGTTGTGATTATGGCAATGTTAACAATGCACATAAAAAAGACCAAAAGGAATCTGAAGCCAAAGCTCAGTTTTATGGAGCTTGCCTAGCATGCAAAGGATCCTGGGTAAAATGTCCAACACTGAAAAAATAAGCAAGCAAGCAAGCAAGCAAACAAACAAAAAACACCACTACCAATCAAAAAAAATTTCTTTTTTTTGTGGCACCAGGGCTTGAACTCATAACCTCGTGCCTGCCAGACAGGCGCTTAAGTCACTGAGCCAAACTCCCGGCCCTGGTTTTTTGAGGCAGGGTCGCACTGTGTAGCTCAGGCCAGCCTTGTGCTCGCATTGTAGCCCAAGCAGGCCTCGAACTCACAATGTTCCTCCTACCTCAGCCTCCCGAGTGCTGGGATTAAAGGTGTGCACCACCATGCCTGGCTCACCAATCAAAATTTAGAACCTAATATATTAAAACTGTAATGGAGGTTGACTGTAAATGGTGTGATAATTTTTTCCTTTCCTCTCAAAATTGTATACTGTTATTATATACTTTTTAAATGAAAAAATAATAAACAGTCAACAAACATTTTGAATGCCATGTATACATGCAATGTTATAGACATACAATTAAATAGATAATGTGCACTGTAGACTTTATCATTTCCCAAGATTTTTAGCCTATTGAATTCTGGAGAGTCAGATACTAAGTGAAACAAATAAAAAGACCACTCTATAGGCAAAAGATAATATTCCACCTAAAGGGAATTTTATCAATATGAGGGGCACATCAAATTTATAAATGAAAATCAGAGTAAAAATATTTTGGGCCAATGTTATTTAAAAATATAAACAAATTCTTGATGAGACCTTGTTTGCCAAGCCAGGCTGCCAGCAGGGCAAACAGAAACTTCCTTTGTGCCAGCCACTGGGAATATAATGATGAGTGAAGTGGTGTGGGCACAGCACAGCTGGGGCTGACAGCCCAGTGAAGGAAAGAGATGTCAGTTAAATGACCAAGCAAGAGTATGGTTCTGTGCTGGTGACAAATGTTAAAGAGATGGCGAGATGGTGTCTCACGGTGTCATGAGAGCACAGATTGGACCTTGACCTTATCTAAGAGCACAAGACAGGCTTTCTCACAGTCTAAGGCCAGTGAGTTTGAACCCTGAACCTAGGGGAGGCATTGTGCTGTGCAGTTCTTAGGGGGGAAGGGGAAGACACTGGGGGCCATGAGAGAAGTCACAATGAAGACTGAGAACCCTGAAAGCCCAGGGTCCCCAATAAACAACATGGCACCAATGAAAGGTCTGAGTCAGAGAGAGGTGCTGACATGACAGGACTCAATATTCTTCAAAGATCATTCTGGCTGCAGTGTGGACAGGGCCACATGGAAGGCTAGCATGCATGTGGGGATGAGACTAATCCTGGACCAGAGAGGTGACGAAGGCAGATGAAGAAAAAAAATGACTTCAGAAGGGTACATGTCAGTGGTGAAATTCAACAGGCTGAGTGAGGATAGGATTTATGATATGGACTTAGGAAACGAGAATGAAAAATAATGAAATGGGCTTCTTTCTCTCTTTTGTGTTGCCTGCAGTTTTGCAGGTTTGACCACAGGTTCTCTTTTGAATACACAGCACTTAGTGGTAAATCGCACAGGTGGAAGAGAAGAGCAGCTGGGAGGTGTGCACCAGAGCAGCTGTATCCTTCAGCCAGATTTGCCTTGGGAATCATTAGTCATCCTTATGTTACCTTTGGCACCATTTCAGGTCAGAGACTCCCTTTCCTACCAGGCAGTCTTACACACTTTTTTCCACAACTGTGTCTAGGTTCTTTAACATGGCTTTTTTCCTTTGTATCCTACCTTAAGCTAGTGATGGTGAACATTTTAGAGCTTTCAATGATAACAGCCCACTGTACTGTACTAGCCTAGGCCTGATAAGCATTGGGTTATGGAGCAAGGCTTGCCAGTTTTTGCAACCTAAACGATTTCTGTCTTTTTCTCAAATATACAATATATTAAGGCCTATCTTTTAACTAATATTTGATTTCCTCTCTTTTCCATTAATTTTTATCAAAATAAAACAGAATGGTTAAATAAGAACACAATTTGCTGCACCAAAAAAGATGCTACTCAAATGGAGCACTTGCCAAGCCAGAGGATGCCATGCACAAAGCCAAAGGGTTAACCTGCCATAAATACAGAAAGCCAAATGCAGGGTGGCTGAGGTCTGCTCAGATCTGACCAAAGAGAGTGCTGATTGTTTGAAAGTTGGATTTTAAATGATTGTATGATCAATCAGTAGGGAAACAAACTCATTTAGTAAATGTTGTTTAGATAACACATTAGTAATTTTCTGTAAGGAAAAAACATCAGATCCCAACCTCACACCAAAACAAAAATTCAAATGTAGAAGAAAAAATAAAACAAAACTGAAAGAGACAAACAAAAAAGAAAGAAGAAATACAAGTAAGTATTTTCTTAATATTGGGCTGCGGAAACCTAGACATGACATAGAGGTAGTTAATGAAGGGAACCAACACATGGGAGTCCATAAAATTCATGTGGATGGGATACAGAGATCTCGAGTGTGGAAACAGCTTGTGGAAATGCCATCTCTCTCCCACAGCAATGACTCTAACAAGGAAGCAGAGCACAGAATTTCCAGCTAATGCCTTAGCCCTTTCTAACTCCCTTACATGGGCTTTTCTGAGAAATGTCAACATTACTGCATCAAAACATGAAGGAGGGCTAGAACAAGCTTCTTAACTCTTTCTTTCTCCTACTCTGAAAACCTTCTATATACGGCTGGAACTCATAGGAATGAGTGCTACAAGATATTCTTCAAGTTTCCAATGCCACAGATTCCCTGAACTTGAGGAACAGGGATCTCAGAGTGTTTTCAACTCTTAAGAGTTCCATCGCCCAAGCCTGAGACACCTTAACAAGACCTCCGCATCTCCTCTTCCTCTAGGCAGCACCAGGCAACACCTCAGGTTCTGAACTAGGATCTTGCCTTTGGGTCAGCCTCACTGCACGCTGCCCCTTCATCTCTGCAGTAGCTCCTCTGCCTTCATTAGGGCCAGGTAGGGCCCCCACAGCACTCTGCAGTTAACTGGTATAGATGCTGTATTTTTGCTTATGTATTCGTTTGTTTTGTGGTGCTGGGGATCAAACTCAGGGCCTTGTGCATGCCAGGTAGGAGCTCTGCCACTGAGCTTACTCACAGCCCTGATTCCCTCTTCTTAACTTCTTCCATGTGCAACAGCTAAAGCTCTATCTAATACCCTCTGACCACACTAAAATTGCGAATTTTAAAGTAAAAGCAAAAACATTCTCAGAATATTTCTAGACATATTTACACACTGTTCAGAAGGACAGATGCTGCTGAATTGTGGTCCCTGACACATTCATGCAAAGTGAAGTTTGGGTTGGAGGAGCCTGCCTTGGGATGCAGCCAGAGGTAACATCAAGGGGACTGGCAGTTCTAAAGCCTGGCCCTCAGCCAACCTCCTGTCTGCTGTGTTTGCTCCTGGGATCTCACCTACTGCCTGCAAGCCACGCCTTCCCTCTGAGGTAAGGACCAGGCTCTGAAGTACTTTTCTAATTTTCTCCCTTAAAGTTCACAGGGCCCACACCCACCCTCAATCTGGAATTCTGAATTCCAACCCTTAGGGAGAAATATGAAGGTACAGATACCTATTTGGTAGAGTGGTATAAAAGTTTGACGACTACTATTCATAGTTCCCTTGGCCTCAGGTGTGAAAGTGACTTGCTTTTCCTAATAATTCTGAAGTAAAACAGAAGATTCACTTTTGAAGTTCTATTACTTACAGAAGGGCATAGCACAAAAGTTTCTTTTAAACCTCAGTATGTAGATCATAAATTTCTAGTAGCAACATCATTCTTGAGTAACTCATGAAAACATTTATCTTAAGTTTAAAATGTAATCATTGTAAGTCCTTTGTCTGAGGGTAAACTGGCTATAATTTTTTCCCACTCTGTAAGTTGTCTTTTCACTTTGTTGGTGATTTCTTTTGTTATGCAAAAGCTTTTTAATAGGGTGAGAGCCCATATGATTGAGTCTTTGTACTATCTCTTGGGCGATCTGGGTTTTGTTCATGAAGTCTCTGCCTATACCTACGTCTTTGAGATTTCTACCTATTTTCCCTTCCAGTAGATTTAGTGTTGCTGTTTTAATATTTAGATCTTTGATCCATTTTGACTTTTAGTGCACGGTGATAGGCTTGTTTCTAATTTTAGACTTTGGCATGTGGAAAGCCAGTTTTCCCAGCACCATTTATTAAAGAGACTATCTTTCTTCCAGTACATATGTTTGGTTCCTCTGTCAAAGGTAAGGTGGTTTAGTGTGTTTGGAGTTGTGTCTGATCCTCTATTCTGTTCCACTGATCCTCAGGTCTGTTTTTTGCCAGTACCATGCTGATTTTATCACAGTAACTTTATAGTATAATTTCAGGTCAGGGATGGGATTGTGATGCTCCCTGCCTTGTCTTTGTTGCCCAGGATCGCTTTTGCTATTCTAGGTTTTTTTCTGGTTCCAAATGAATTTTAGGAATGTTTTCTCTAGTTCTATGTGATATACTATGATATTTTGAATCAGAATGCATAAAATATATATAACAGTTTTGGGAATAGGGACATTTTTACTATAAAGAATTGAAAAGAATCAGGCCCCCCAAATTTAAGATGATTTAAGATTTCAGATGAAGAAATACAAGTGGCAAATGAATATATGAAAACATGTTTAATATCACTGGTCATTTGAGAGATGCAAAATAAAACAACACTGAGATTCCCTTTCACTCCAGAAAGAATGGCTACCATCAAGAAATCAACCAGTAACAAATGCTGGAAGAGCTGTGGGGAAAAAGGAACTCTTCTCCACTGTTGGTAGGAGTGTAGCTTGATACAAGCACTGTGGAAATCAGTGTGGAGATTCCTTAAAAAACTAGGATTAGGGGTCCCATTCAACCACACTATTCCTCTTCTGGTTATCTTCCCAGAAGAATTAAAAACATCATACCATAGCAATATATGTGCACCCATGTTCATAGCAGCACAATTTATGATAGTTAAATCTTGGAAACAACCCAAATGCCTATTAACTAAGGAATGGATAAAAAAATATGGGTTTTTTATACAATTCAGCCATAAAAAAGGATAAACTTGAGACTTTTATAGGTAAATGGATGCCACTTGAGACCATCCTCATATGTGAAATAAATCAGACCCATTTTGTGTAAACATCTCATTGTCCCACTAGTGTGAGAGGCTGAATGAGTAAATAAAATCCAAAAGGTATAATACATAATGTGAAATGGGAAGAAATTATTCAAAAGGAAAGAGGAATTAGGGTGGAGAAAAGGGTAAAGGAAAAGGGGGGAAAATATATATTATATATATGATAGTTAAGATAGTTACACAGCTAGTTTCTCTTAGTTCATTTAAAAAAAGATTTGTGGTAAAACTGTCTGGAAATTATTTCATGCCTACATGTTGTAACTACTATGAAGGTAACAATGCACAATGTATTAATTATTGTTATTCTTCTATTAGCCTGATTTGAACTGTTTTATTTCTATTTTTCTTTCTCGTCTCTTTAAAAAGTCATCATATTTAAAATATAATCATACACTCACAATGGAGTTGAGGCTCATATTTTCATGGCAATAAAACCTGAAATACCTCTGAAACATCTCTGACACTTGCCACAACCACCCTGAAGCAGCATACTTACAAACATGCAAAACAGCTGAGGGGGACATGGACCCTGGAGAAGCGAGGAAGCAAGGAAGAAAGCAAGGAAGGAGGGGAAGAGCAGGAAGGGTGAGGGGACAAGGAGACAAGGGAAGAAACAACAGAAGGAAAGGTGAGACAATGATGCCAAATGGCAGATCAGGTTGGGAGCACAGGGGACACTGAGACAAAAGGACACCACAGAAGCAGAAAGCAGGTGGGGACAGGGAGCCAGAGAATGAAGGTCAAAGATGTCCAACACGAACAAGCCACAGAGCTAAAAGCAGAGAAGGGATGCTCCAGATGCTTTGCTAAGAGGCTGTGGCTTCACCTTCTCCTTGTCTCTCTTGGGCTGAAAGAGGAACATGTCTCTCCAGCATGGAGAAGGGCTGAGAGCACAGTACTGCAGACACGGTCCTGGGTCCCTTCTTGTCCAGCTTGCCAGGGGCCACACCACCTTGGGCAAGTCACCTGGATGGCCATTGCTAAGTGGGGATAATGAACACAGCCACTGACAGGGTGTGTGCAAACTAGAGTGGTATCTCAGAGAATATCAGCATCCCTAGTAGATGCAGCCCTGGGGGCTCTGAGGCCCAACCCTACCTCTGCTACTAACTAGCAGTTGACCTTGGGCAACCCACAGGTCTTTTCTGATTAGTTTCACCATCTGGAAATGGTGGTGAGGACACATGTACTTTTACAGGACCACTGTAAGGATCAAATTGAAGTATTCAAAAATGTACTGTACGCTGTGGCAAACCTCAAGCAACTGGAAATTATTGATCTCACTGCAGACACAGGAAAAGTAACAAGGTTCCCAAATCCTTCTAGGAGGGTCTTTCTCAGTTCCATTACCTCCACCCCTCTAATAGCCCTGTCTTGGTACCCAGTCACTACCCTGGTCCTGCTCTTCCTCAATGTTCAGACTGGCTGTGCCTTCAGTTAAAAGAGACACATACTGTAAGGGACAGGAGCTTCTCTGAGGGATGGAGAGAGGAGAGGAGGAGGAGATAAGACACATGCAAAGGTGTCAAAGAAGGATCACTTAAAATGGTAAAGTCACATAGGCAACCAATTTCTTATAAAGTGAAATATATGCTGTACACATCACCCAGCCATCTCATCCTGTGGGGTATTTACCCAAAATAAACGAACACAGCACAATAAATGTAATCTATGGACTGCAAATATGTACTAACAAAAAAAAAATGAAAACAGCCATCTACATAGGAAGCCATTTTCTCTATCTTGAGCATAGTGGTGGTCTCACTACTGTCTGAGTCTATCAAAATTCATGAAACTATACACTTATAATTGCTGAGCCTTACTGTTTATTGTACCTCAAAACGACTAATTAGAAAACAATGCTTGTCAAAAAGGTAATATTCAATTCTGGTATTTTTCCTTTCCTATCCTGTAAACACTGCCCTCCTGCCAAGCCTCTAGGATGTTATATAACTTACACAGGCAAAGAAAGAACTTCACAACAATAATGTTAAGTGACATTACTTAGACATGTAAGTTTAAATATCACATGATTTCTCTTATACGAGCAACTCAAAGCATAAATTAAAGAGCAAAATAAAAGATAGAGTAATAGCAAACAGGAGAGATAGATATTTTGCAAATAAGAAGGGGACCAAGAGATGGAGGAAGGGGGCTGCGAGAGGAGAAGAGGAAGTAACGTGCATTAAGATGCGTTATGTACAAGTACCAACTTCCCATGATGAATGCAATTACTTCATACTGCAAACGTGTACTAATAAAAATAAAAATTAAAAAAAAAAAGAGAAAGACTACTTCTTTACTCAGAGAAAAAGGAATCCTCCCATGGAGACACACAGGTGGCCAGTGCGACCAATCCATGTGGGCGCCAAGACAGCTCACCACACCACATTCAAAGCGCAGCACTGTGGAGCAAAGAGCCAACACAGGTCAGTGAGGGGAGGCAACTGTGAGGCACTACAATCCTGAGTTCCACAGCGTGGATTCAGGACCAACTAGAGAACACAGGAAGAGGCCTCTACCTGGTCAGCATATGGACTGTCTCCAAATCAGGGACTTTTCCACAGGGACAAGAAAAGCCTGGCTTCCCTGTGAAGACCTTTCAGTGTGGCTTCTAGAGGTAAAATCTACTCATTAACATTCCCATTCAGGGAATGTAAACATCAGGTGGAATCACTCCTGGGGGGAATCACAGATTGCAAAAATGCAGACCTGGACTTCGGAGCACTTCCTACACTAACAGCTTCAAGCACGGCAATCAGAGAATATGAACACTTGAAAACAAGAGTCACCTGGGTCTGTGACTGTAACATAACTTTAAGTCAGTACACAAGACTATCTGTAATGCAGCTGTAGGGCAATGCATTGCCTGTATGTGATCACCCATACATACAGTTAGAAATGGCTTAAACAGTTCTAAAAAACAGTATTTATCTTCACATAGGAAACAGTTCTTTTGAAAACTTGCCAGACAGAGTTGCATGTATGGTGACTCCAGAACAAGACCTAGAATAGGAGGTACCCAGGGGGGTATGAGTGTCAGAAGTTCAAGAACACAAGCAAGTAATATGAAATATGGGCAAATACTGACGAACAAAGATGTTTATTGTAGTGCCATTTTATGATCACGTGAGAGAGGAAATCATCTAAATCTTCTTGGATAGGGAGACTGGCAAGAAAACACTGGCAACTTCTGAAGAGGAAATGTTACCTAGTCCCTAAAAAGGATGCAACCTGAGGTTTTCTCCATGACATTGGCACATCCTAAGACTTCCAAAAACTACAATGAAAGGATGCTTAAAAAAATTAGAATTGGATCATCAAATATACTTCCTACAGTTTTCTTTAATAAACAAAATGAGTTTACCATGAATCCATGTTTTCAGCCTGGGGCTTTCAGGTAAACTTTTTCAGGCTTCCTAACTATAACACAAGATGCAAAATGTCTTATACTCCTGCTTGTCTGTTTTTCACTTGTAGGAATGTCCTGTTTCGGGAGTTAAGTGGGTTGTGGCATGATCTATCTGGCTCTGTGTCTTCTCTTACACTGCAGTCTGCAGCCTCCTAAGGCCTACACCCAGGTACTATGGCCCTGACCCTTGCTCGGGTCCTTCTTCCTCTTCCCATTGTTTCTCTTGAGGTCTGGCCATCAGCACTGAACTAAGAAAATTCCTTATGGTGTCATGCACCTTGCAAGCCTCTTTCCCGAAGAGAATGTAAAGAGTCATAGGACATTCAAGTTTGAGGGAATTTCAGAAGTCATCTAGTCCAGTTTTGAGCATTTTAAAGATGGCACTGTCATAAACGGAAGTAAGTTTAAATAATGAGCCTTTAACTGCACTGTCTAGTACACTTAGTTGACATCATGGTAGGAGGAACTTGAGGGAAAACAGCAAAAAGAAATGAGGAAGTGATGTGCCGGTGTGGCATTCATCAGGTTTTGGCCTTAGCAAGGGGTGAGACAGGAGATACTAGAGCATGAGGACAGGGTGATAAAGTGAAGAGATAACAAAGAATGCCACAGAGACTTGGGAAGCTGTCAAGACCAGACAGTGTCTTCGAGTCCATTATTTTACACCAACCAGAGACCATAGGGTTGGGAAGAGGTAATTTAGCCTGGAACTGCGAACCACAGGATTGTCCTCTGGAGACAGGGTGGAAATCCGTGACCCTTTCTTAAGCAGTGCAATTGCCAGCCTTCGTGAATTACGGAACATGAACAAACTTATTTTTGTGCCCCGTGAAGTTTCCACTTCAGACCTTCAGGACCCTTTTCCTCTCCACACCTCACGCTTGCTACATTCACTCTCATGCTTGCATTCTTCTCATTCTGACATTTAAATTTCTTTCCAGCTCATAAAGCTTTTGTGTTATTTAGATATTTTCCACATAGCCTTTTGCTCTCTGGGAAGTCATTACATAAATCTATTAAGTAAATACATTTTAAAGGATAAAGAAATAAACAGCAAAAATAATTAAAATGAGATAAAGTTCAAAACTTAGGGTGATTTGGACTAACGTAGAAAACATTTAGAAGGTATACACAACTACAAGGAAAGTATTTTTTAAAAGCTGCAGCCTCAGAAAGGCAAGCGTCGTTTTCCTGGAGATGTTGGAGTGGAATTAGAATATGGTGGGCTACTGTCACCAAGTTTTTATTTAATATTGTCATTTTAAATTTATAATTCAACATCCATGAAAACATTATCATAACAAAATACAGGAGGCACTGAAGATATACCATGAATGTTTAAATAAAAAATATTACAGTAAGAGACACAGCGCCATTAACTGCTTTCCAAACTTTGCCTCATTTAGAACACACTTAGCCCATTGCTCTTGCCACATTCTGAAGCAGTTCTGGAAGTCCTCTTTCATGAATATCTTTATGAGATGGAATAAAAAATACATTGAACACTGCTGCTGAGTACAATTCAATGGGAAGGCAGGCTCATAAAAGCAATATAGTGTCCTCATCCACTTTGTTCATGAGATCTGGCACTGTGAGACCTCTGGCTCTTCCCCAGTTAAAATAACCATAACAGGTAGATGTTCTGAACCCATTCAGAACATCAAGGCAGCCACAACTGTGCACTGAAAGATGTTCATGAATCAGAGCTTCCAGAACTGCTTAAGAAAGTGGCAGGAACAACAGGTAAATGTGTTTGAAGTGAGGGGGAGGATTCTGCAGTGCGTTAATGGCAACATGTCACTTACTGTAATAATTTTTTAAAGATTTAAACATTCAGCCGGGCGTGGTGGCGCACGCCTTTAATCCCAGCACTCGGGAGGCTGAAGTAGGTGGAGCGTTGTGAGTTCGAGGCCCGCTTGGGCTACAACGCAGCGCAAGGCTGACCTGAGCTACATAGTGCGACCCTGTCTCAAAAAACCAGGGCCGGGAGTTTGGCTCAGTGGCTTAAGCGCCTGCCCTGGTAGGCGCAAGGCTGTGAGTTCAATCCCCGGTGCCGCAAAAAAAAAAAAAAAAAAAAAAGATTTAAACATTCACTATATTTTTCCAGCATACTTTATACGTACATATTAACCACTCAAATCTGAAAGAAATTTTTCCAGGAACAATAAAAACTGCCCTTGGACAGGAGGAAAAAGAACTCAACTAGATGGACTGCAGCACACTGAAGTAAGTGCCAGTCAAAGTGTGGGGTTCCCTGTAGTAGCGGTTTTCAAGCAGATGACCACCCTACTTGAGTGTTATGGACACTGCTGCTGGAAAGCAAGAGACAAGAATGAACAGCTGGGGTCAGATATTTACTTCCACCTTAATAAGACAGAAAGGTTTCTTAACGTTAATTTTCCCTTTTCTCTACCCACAAGGGATCGGTTACCCTTGGATCCTAGGGGTTTTCCTTTTTTACTGATAACCAAAAACAGACTGATTTTTATATCAAATTACTTAACATATGAAGCTTGTATCAGCTGGCAAACCTAAGATGACTTGTTCCAGCTCTGAGTCCTCCTGTGTTGGGCTGTCTGGCCCAGTTTCAAGAGCTATATTAGGGAAATACTTTCCTTTCAACCACAGTTTAAAATGGAACCATGGATGTAAATAGATACCTTGGTTCTTACATACTTCCTTGCTAATTTTGTTCTGATTATTTTTGAGGTTCATTAAGAATAGGGTTGGTACTAAAACTTTGATTCCTCATACTATCATGTTTTTCTGTTAATGCAAGAGTAACATAAAGAGTTGATAAGTGATTATTATCTTAACAATTTTCATACTCAACTTAAACTCCTCTACTTCTTGTTTATTCCGGAGATTCTTAAGCAGTAGTTTGTGATAGATTCTGCTAGCCTGGGGCTTAGCTATCTGTAACATGATATTCCCCCAACTTGGTACCAGACCCAGAGAAACAACTTAGCTCTCCAAGAGTAAGCTCCATGTTTCCCTTCTCATTCCAGATAAACCTCCTGCTCCCTTTTTACGCGTGCCCCAAGCCCTCTCCAATCCCAAAACTCCACAACCCCCCAAGCCTCCACCTCCAGACCCCAGTAAATCTTTTTGGTCTCCTGTTTTACACAGGCAGATGCTCCTCCAAATCAGCTGTTAATATGTCATTTTGCCCACCTCCCAAACTCCTCTACCTAGCCAAAGTTGATAAAAGTAAATACACTCCTTTGTTCTTGTTGAGAGCTTCTACACACCCCGGCCCCTAAAGGTCTCCCATGCCCTCTGCATTAAAGCCTCCTCCTTCTCTCTCTCACTCTCATTTTCTCTGCACTGCTTCAGATTGAGTGACCCAAAATACTCAATCAGTTTGTAAGTGGCAGACAAAGCAAGAAAGGACCAATAATTATTAAGTAGATTTAGCCAACCTCTTCTCTTTGCCATGGAAGAATGTCCAAGTGTCAGAAGTGCTTCATTAGAAGCCTGGAAATGATTCAACTCCACCAATAATTTGCCAGACTAGCAGTGTAAACAGGCTAAGTGAGACAATAAATTCACAGAATTACTCATGTGATCGGTAAGTCAGGTGAAGATTTCGTAGTTCTTTCTTGCTTCAAAGGAGACTAACTAAACTGAAATCATTTCCTGAATTAAGAAACTAATAACACTTGTTTGATGTTACTTTCAAAGAATCATAGAAATAAAAGCTTAAAAACCATGAAAGAGATACGATAGTCAAAAACATTTCCTTCGAAACCATTTCTTCATTTGGAGAAGAATGAGAGCACCTGAGTCCTCCTGGATGATGGTGAAGTGGTGTGGTGTGGTGGGGGGCTCAGTGGTAGAGTGCTCGCCTGGCACACACAAGGTCGGTCTGTCCCAGCTCAGAGTGGGAGGGAGTGGCAGAGCGAGGGCAGGAAGTAAGGCAGTCAGGGAAGAGGGATGGGGGATGGGCCAAGAGATAAAGAGGTGTCCCATGGCCTCTGTTTTTCCTTTAGACAACTCAGAGTGAGGGAAGATGCTCTAACATAACTAGAAGGACCTTTCTTATAGTAACTAGAGAGCAACCAGGGCTAAGGTGCAAAAGAAATGAGCAATTATTTGGTCTTTTATCATTACCTGTTTAATGACTAGTGCCAGAGCTTCTGTGTGTGTCTGTGTGTGTGTGTGTGTGTGTGTGTGTATTCAAATCACTGCCCAGAGCTACCTACTTCCTTTCAGCACAAATTAATTCCTTTATATTTCTTGAAGGGCAGGCATGCTGGCAATGGATTCTCTGTTTTGATTTAGCTGGGAATATTTATTTTGCCTTCACTTTTGGAAGATAGCTTTGCTAGATCTGGGATTTTTTTTAGCACCTTTAGTATGTCATCTTCCTGCTTTCCAGTCACAGGTTTTTGAAGAGGTGATTGCAGTAAGCTTTGCCAGAGTTCCACTGTACAGGACAGTCGCTTCTGTCTTGCTGCTTGTGAGGTTTCCTCTTCTCTTTCAGTCTTTTGGCTCAAATGTGTCTGGATGTAGATCTTTTTGTGTTCATCTCAATTGGAGTTTGTTAAGCTGCCTATATATATAATACATTTCATCAAATTTGAAAAGTTAAAATATTCTTCAAATATTTTATCAATTTTAAAATATTATTTAAATATTTAAGCTTGTCGCTTTCTTTTTCCTCTGGTGCACTTAATGGTGACCAATATTTCCCTGTGGCTATTGCTTTTCTTCATTTTTATCTCCCTTGTTCCATCATTAAGTCTGCTGAGTCTTCTGCTAACCCAAATTTACTGCTGAGCCCCTAGTAAGCTTTTTATTTGGTTACTATATTTTTTAACTTCTGAATTTTCTACAATTCTCTCTTTCTTTCGTTAAATTTAATTGTGGTAAGATGCACAAAACAATAAAATTTACCATCTTAACAATGGTTGCACAAACAGTTCTGCTGTATTAAACACAGTAACATTGTCGTACAGCCATCACCACCATGCCCCTAAATCTCATTTGAATGGAATCATACAGAATTATCCTTTGTGACCAGCTTATTTTACTTAGCATAATATCTACAGGGTTCATTGATGTTGTACTATGTGTTAGAATTTCCTCCCTTTTAAAAATGGAATATTGAATTGTATATATCGATATGCCACATTTTACTCATCCATTCAGCCATCAGTGGACGCCTGAGTTGCTTTACTGCTTGGTTACTATGAATAATACTGCTGTGAACACAGGTACATAAGTATTTCCTGGAGCTCATGCTTTCAGTTACTTTGAATATATATGTAGAAGTGGAACTGCTAGATGATCTGGTAGTTCTGCTTTTAATTCTTTGAGAAACTGCCATACTGTTTTCCGCAGGAGCCTCACCATTCAACATTTCTACTAACAATGTATAGGGTTACACCATCTCCATGTCTTTGTCAGCATTTGTGACTTCTATCCTTTTCATATATACAATAATTAGCCTAATGGGTAGGAGGTGATGCCTTGTAGCTTTGATTTTCATTTCGCTAAGTGATACTGAACACCCCATCATGTGCTTTTTAGCCATTAGCATACCGTATCTGGAGAGGTATCTATTCAAGTTCCTCATACCTTTTTTTTTTTTTTTTTTGCGGCACTGGGGATTGAACTCACAACCTCACGCCTGTCAGACAGGCACTTAAGTCACTGAGCCAAACTCCTGGCTCCAGTTTTTTTGAGGCAGGGTCGCACTGTGTAGCTCAGGCCGGCCTTGTGCTCGCGTTGTAGCCCAAGCTGGCCTCGAAATCACAACGCTCTGCCTACCTCAGCCTCCCGAGTGCTGCGATTAAAGGCGTGCACCACAACGCCCGGCTTCCTCATACCTTTTAAAAGCAGGGTTTTACAAAAAATTATTGTTGAACTATAGAAATTCTTAATATAGTCTAGATACTAACTCCTTATCAGATACATGATTTTAGATACTCTCTGCCATCCTGCAGGTTACCTTTGTACTCTGCTGTGTCCTTTGGTGTACAGAAGTTTTAAATTCTGATGTAATTCAGTATTTTTGCTTGTGTTGTTGACGCTTTTGGTGTCATATCTCCACTTGCTTCTTTAGAAATAATTTATATTTCTTTATGAATATTCTCTATTGGATAAGTCACTGCTACCCTACCTTCTTTTAATCCCTTGAACATGGTTTCCTCACTCTTTAAACACATAGCTAATTAAAAATCATCTGCAAAGTTCAATATCTAGGCTCCCTCAAAAACAGTCTCAATTGCCTCCTCCAGTCCTTGTGTCACAGTATTCAGTTCCTTTACACCTTTCATATAGATTCAGGTATTTATATAGATATCTGTGTTGAACCTTGGCTATTTTAGATAACATATTGATTGCAGCAGCTCTGGTTACAGATACCCCCACTACTCAGAACTCTTATGCTGCTGTTCGAGTTTCTGTGTATCTGGCTGAACTACTTCTGTGATGTTATCACCCCAGCAGTGTGCAGATGCTGACACCCCTGCTCAGACCTCTCCTATTTGTTTCATACGTCATAGTCTAGCTCACTGGGATGAACCCTGGGCATCTTCAGTTGCACTTAGGAGAAGTTTTTCTCCCAGCATTGCTGCTTCATGCTGCCACAGTTGTGTGTGGGTTACACAGCCCTCACAGTCCAGGGACTGGGGAGTTTGGGGTAGCTGAATACAAAGGGTGGCGCTGGGCATTTTGGGGGAATTGGAATCGTTCTGTGTCCTGTCTATGGTGGTGGTCATAAAAATCTATGCATGTGCAAAACTGCACAGATATACACTGAAAAATGTGTAAATTAAAAATTGACAAACATTTGCCTTTAGAAAAAGATACTTTATCAAGCATCTGAAACAGCCCATTTCACTTTAATGGTCTTGTCTGATCTTCATTAGTCTTCAAAGAAGAGTCATTTGCTACCAAAGTAAATCAGTATTTTGAATATGCTTCTTTTGGTTTTTATTAACTAGTTCCTGTAAGCATTTCCACCGGAACTTAAGGCAAATTATAAGGAAGCTGTTTCTTTTAAAATACAGACCATCACCAAAAATTTAAATGTACATACTGCTTAAGTATTTGGCTGGTTTTCATTTTTTAAAAGGTATAAACACAAAAAACAAAACAAAACAAAAACCCACCAAAACCCAAAAACCAGAAAACTTAACATTATACAAAGATGGAAAACAATTAGGTGCATTTTCTGTAACTTTGTCTATGCATTTACATTACTAAATTGTTCATTACAGAATTTCTTATTAGAACAGTTCATATGGTTTAAGTATACACATACTGACCAGTGGCTTCTCAAAAGCATATTATAGGTACTGAAGATAAAAAAAATGCATCTTCAAACATATTTTATGGAATTGCTCATCACATATACTCTTAAATTTGTGTACTGTTGGTTGTTTGGTATTTTTCTATTGTATGTGGACTTCTTAATGTGACAGTTAAACATCTCTTTAAAAGCACAGTCACAAACAAAAGAAAAATGATATAATGATTTCCCTCAGAATTCCTACAATGCTAAATTTCGAGGCAGCTTCAGACTATTTTATTGGTGGTTGTTACTTGCTGATCTTTTTTAATAGGTAGCAACTCCAGAGAAGAAACCTGTGCATATGCCTAATAAGTTGTTCTTTTCCATTAAAGTTTAGGTTAAACTCCAAGTAAAACAATGGAAATGTATACAGAACTATTAGTTCTTACATGATTTAATTATATCAAGACACATGAATTTAACTTACTTTTATGTAGGCAAACACATTCATTTCTGGCCATTTTACTGTTTGTTAAGATAACATGACTCTCCTACATACTCTTTTCTTGACCCAAATGAAATACTAATCTAAGGTCAAGATAAAGAGAGAGAAATGACTGACATGAATGTCTTTACTAAAATAACCATTAAATTTTGTCAAACTCAAAAAAAAAAAAAAAGAAAAAGAAAAAAGAAAAACATACTTTTATATCTGTACTGTTCTCTCACAGTTGGATCCAGTCTGATCACTGGAGTTCATGTGAGTTGACTACTTAACATTTAGGGGAAAGGTAGAAAATAAAATCTTTATTGTTAAGAAAATATAATCTTTCTCTACCTTCTCAGAACACAATAAAAATTAAGCTTTAAAAAGTCATTCTAATATGGTACTTAAGAGTGAATATGACAATGTCAACATTTCATACCTGATCAACCGAAGTTTCTTTTAGATTAGAGTTTGAGTCATCTTTCTTCAAGTAAAAATTTTGGGTTTATTTAATTGTTACTGACAAGTGTGACAGAGCCAGAAGACACTAGGACTCAAGGGACAGGGAAACTCAAGCAAATGCAAACAGCAGTGGAGACAGCACAATCAGGCCTGACAGAAAGAGGCACGTGGCTAGACGCTCTCCCCCAAAGTCCGTAGGGGTGCTCAATTCTAGCCAATAGGCTGAGGCAGAAAGTGACAGAGCAGCCCAGTCATTCTCTTTCTGCTCCAGCTGCCACTTTAATTTCAAGTCAAGAACACAATCACTTTTTAAAAATTCTTTATAATGCATGAGCTTATTTATAAGTCCTGACCGCCTTACCGTGTTAACTACATCCCCATCTCTTCTACTTTCAGAATTCAGAGTAAGAGCGAAAACAAAGATGAACGAACAAACAACAGCAAAAACAAAAACAAGAAGGAAGAAAATGCAATCATTCCAGATCTTCAAACTAAAAGCCACTCTCCTCCTTTTAGGAAAGCCAGCCTCTTTCCTTTGACAGTTTTTGCCATCTCTAACTTCGTCTACAGTCTACAAAAATATTTTTTATCTACTTTGTCCCTATTGAAGATGTTTTCCTTCTTCCTGTGAGTCGCTTCAACTTGCAAATAATTCTCTTAATTAAATCTTAGCGGCCTGGTCACCCTCCGCGTGGAGTCTCACAGACTAGGGCTGAGGCAGCTGTGCGGGCCCTGGACTTGGCTCTGTGGAGCTTTCTGGGACCCAGGGCACGCAGGTGTCCAAGGAACTGCCCCACACTGATGCTTACTGCAGACCACAATCTACTGAACCCCTCAGGCCCAAATTCCATCTTCACTTCCCAGAGCCAACAGAAAGGCAAGAATTACCCAATCACGCCTGCCATGTCACTGGAGGAGGGACAGGCAAGGCAAGAAAGGCGGTAAAGGAAGGACCTGCACTCCTTGTGTGGATGAACAAAGGAATGGAGGAAACTCGAAAGACCAGCTTTGTGGTTTCAGGAAACACTCATCTATGAGTAACAAAGGTTCAGAACCACAGGCTAGGCCAAAACAGGGCTGTACATGACCGGAGACAACTTTTACCTTCTCAAGGCACTCTGGTTCCAAACCAGAAGGTATCAGTGCTCAATCTAAACCAGAAGGTATTCAGTCTCAATCTAAACCTCTGCACCCCACATACGCTTGGTTATAGATTTCACTTCCCTCCAAGCACAGGTTAGGAATGTATTTCAGACACCCTCTAAATAATTATCAAAAGTCCTTATTCTCATGTGTCATCATACGAAACTGGTTGAAATGAGGGCTACTGCTTTTGCTCCAGACTTTACTAAACCACCAGTACCCAAACAGTTTCCCCAAATGACCTTCTGATTAAGGCCACAAGGACATCTTAGCAGCGTATGACAGTAGTAATGGAGACAGCTAGGACTCTCTTAAAGTGCTATCATTTTTAGTACACACTGGTGAGACACATGGTGATACTGCAAAGATGAACAACTCTGCAAATCCTAGCTGGTGACTTGTTCTTTCCATCATCCCCAACACTGTCACTCAAGATATTTCTGGAGGTCTACGGAGCATGGCTCCACCGTTCACCACTTTGAGCTTAAGATCCTCAACTGTGGCCCCTGACCAAATTTAAATACATATCCTGACACCAGAAATACTACTTTAAAAATATGCTGGATCCCATCTAACTTTCTTTGCTCTCCAAACTATACCAAATCTGACATCCTGGCCAATCAGATATCAGACTGAAGTTCATTTAACACCGAGGGCAGGAGAAAGAGTACACTCTGCCTCTAGTTCTGCAGAGTAAGACAACTGACCTTTATCAGTCACTCACCGCCACGCAGCAGTTTGGGTAAACCTCTTGGTCCTAGCCTGCTACTACAAAACAACAATTATTAGTACACTGTACTAGTTTTTTTTTTTTTTAAACAGTATTTTAGAATACTGTATTAGTTTTATCAGTTGGCCTCAGCACTCCTTGTGTAAGCCTCTGAAGTTCAAATTAAATAAAAACAGTTAATATAAACATGAATTAAAAAGTTTTGTGTAACAAGAAAGTTTTCATTTTTATATAATATGTGCTCATGAAAAAATCATGTAACATACAAAAGGGGGAAAAAAGCAAAAAGGGGGAGGAATCACAAATCATTTCTTACCAGTAACTAATGTTTATATTTGGGGTATAGTGTTCTTTTTTAATGTATATAAACATATGTACCCTTTTAAAAATAGGGTCATAAATACATAATATCTTGTAACTTGCTAGTTTACTCAATATATATCTCACAGCACCATTTTAAATGGCTACATAATATTGCATTACAGGGTAATGTTGCAAATTATTTATCCAGTACATTATTAATTGCTTCTGGAGCTGGGTGTGGTGGTGCACACCTTTAATCCCAGCACTCGGGAGGCTGAGGTAGGAGGAGGGTTGTGAGTTCAAGGCCCGCTTGGGCTACAATGCGAGTGCAAGGCCGACCTGAGCTACATAGCGCGACCCTGCCTCAAAAAACTAGCGTCGGGAGTTTGGCTCAATGGCTTAAGCGCCTGTCTGGCAGGTTCGAGGTTGTGAGTTCAATCCCTGGTGCCGCAAAAAAAAAAAAAAAAAAAAAAAATCAGTTGTTTCGGGGGGTATTTTGTTAAATTACTAGATCAGTGACTCTTGCATAGTCTAGTAAGTAAGATGTTTTTATCTTCTGAACTTTCAAGTGCAATTCTTTTTTTTTTTTTTTTTTTGCAGTACCAGGGCAAAACTCACAGGTGCTGAAGCAACTGAACCAAACTCTCGGCCCTACTTTTTCGAGGCAAGGTCACACTGTGTAGTTCAGGCCAGTCTTGCTTACACTGTAGCCCAAACTGGCCTCCAACTTATAACGCTCCACCTACCTCAGCCTCCTGAGTGCTGAGATTAAAGGCGTGTGCCACCACGCCTGGCTTAAATTTAATTTTTTTGACTGAACAATGATGAGACAAAGTTTATTCCAAATCACTTACCTACTTTTATCTTCCACGGCACATATATGAACTAACTCTAAATTGATTTGAGAATCAACTTTATTTTTCCAATGAAGAAATACTGAAAAAGAATGACTTGTCTCTTTGTACAGAAATGAACATAACCTTTTTGGGGTGTTTGATGGGGACTGAACCCATGGTCACACATATGCAAAGTGTGTGATTGTCTGCAGAACTACACGCCTCATTCTGACAGCAGTCTTTTCACTACTGTTGTTAAGAACATAGTAAACAAGACATCTGGAATTTTTCCTGTTGGATACACAGTTACTTAGAATCCACAGGTTTTGAAGAAACTATATTTGTAGACTCATTCAGGGTGTTAACTTTCTGATGCCTAATGATCCCTTTTTGGAACACCCGTAACAATGGAATATAATGAAATGTGTTCACTTCAAACTCTTGTTCCTTCAGTTTTTCTAGGTAAATATATGAATTTTATGCAAAAATTTAAAAAATTTAAATGAGTTAGTAATTGGCTCTCCATGCCCTCTGGATATCTATCTTAGGGTGCAACTGGTTCCAGGGCCTCATATTTTCTGAAAATAGACACAGATGCAAAAAATAAGTCCATTCAGCTTGATGTGTAAGAGGTCAGTTTTCAAACAAGATCCAAAGCCTGAATAAGAACATTAGTACATACACTTGCCCCTTCACTGTCCCTGACTAGGCCACGTGGAAAGTGAACTAGACTCCCATTGCCTGTCTTTTCTCACTCCAAGGACTTTTTCATACTCTGCAAACATATAATTAACTACATTAAGAGCTACAGAAGCCAAGGATTCTACCTAGCCTGTTTTCAAGCGCTAAGACATTAGTGCCACAATTCCCTGGCTAAGGGAGGGCATGTTTTTTGGATACTGCAATGTGTTATTGTGTGACACTCTAAAAACATGTTCTCGGACAGCCAATTCTTCACAATGATAACAAAAATCTTGTACTAAATGCTATACAAAGTATAACAAATAGACACTCTCGGTAGTCTGTCTTCAACTCAAGACAATTCCTTCAAATAAAAAGCACAAAGGAAAAGACAAAAGGACAAAGATGTAACTAGCTTAAAATGTACCTACAAGATATGCAAGCAAGGAGTGTGAGCTGTGGCTCTCAGGAGTCACTATTTTTGACTGGGAAGGATAAGAACTGCCACCTGCCTGAGTCTAGACTACTCATGAGTAGGGAGAGGGCAGAAACCTGCAGCGCCTTAGACATTTCCACTGTCATCCATCACAGACTTGGGATCAAGTGCCTTGCATGTGCACTACTGGCCTATTTGAGTCGAAACATGACAGTCCAGGGAACTCAGCTTCAGGGGACTCTCTGCAGTTCTTCTATGCTGCCCTGCTTCAAGGTTGTCATGCTGGGATGAGGAATGGCATGCCCATAGCTGGAAGGTCATCTCACCCACCAGCTCTTCTCCAGAGGAAGTGACAAAGTCGGAGAGGTGGAGGAGAACCAAAACTTTGCCACAGCCTCCTCTCTGGAACATGCTTCATAAAGACCATGACCAATGTAGCCAGCAGTGTGTGATATAAAATGATCATGGGATAATGTCAAGGGGATCCCTGTGTTGATTATGCTCAACTGTCCCTGCAAGTGGCTGTAAAAAGTGAAATGGGGGGTGTATTTAGTGACACTACTACAGCACAGCAGACTACATCTGATGGTTAACGTTACTACTCCCACACTGTCTCATTTGTTTGTTACTTTAGAATGGTACTGTCAGGGCTTGGCATGTAGCTCAGTGGCAGAGCACTTGCCTAGGATGTGTGAGGCCCTGGGGTTCATGCCCAGTACCACAAAAAAGAAAAAAAAGTTTAAAAAGTAATGGGTACTGCCTTAATTACTGAATTCGTTGCAAAATTTCCCTGGTTAATTATCAATCTTCTTCAAGCAACAAAAAGAAATCTATAGCAAAGTCAGGGCTAGAAGGGACTTTGAGAGGTCACTTACCTCTTTGCTTCAGAGATAATACTGAAAACACTGCAGACAAACATAAATTCAGTTTTAGTGACTTCAGGAAAAAGGCTTACATTTCTCCTACCTAATTTCTTTCTAATATCTCATTGAGTGGTCCCTGAAGTACAGCACGAATCACAATTGCTGTAGACGCTTCTTAACACACACTGGCCTTGGCTTCAATTTCTGTACCAAGAGGTCCTGGGCCTGATAGCCTGAGTATTACACGAGCACTCACTTAGTGTCATGCCAAGGACACAGGCTCCTGCTGCGGGAGAGCTGCCCTGTGCTGCCCCTGGCTGGGCTTGGCTCGACTGTGCTGAAGGAAACAGATCTGGTTGGTTCAAAGGCACACATATGCTTGAATAACAATTTGAGAGTCTCCCAGTCATTTTGTCCCCTCCAGGTTAAATAACAGAAGTTCTCTAACCTCTTATTATGGGCATCATTTCCCAAACCTTTAATCATTTTTCTGAGGTTCTTTGTGGAGATCTCTTCAAATTTCTTTCAGTTGTGGAGCCATGAACCAGACCCAGAACCTCAGTCGCAGACTCGCTGATGTTGGCACAGAGGAGAGTGATTCACAAATGCAGGCGGTGAGCTCGGGTTTATGAATCTCCCATGTGTGAGCTGCCTGGTCAGCTCTCCTGAGTCATGCTTTCCTGACTCCCTGATGAGCTGCAGTAATTGTACCCACCTTTTAGCTGGACAGGTGACTGGGCATTGTAAACCAGCGCAGGGCTCAGTAACTGTCCAACCTCAAATCAGTTCAGGAGGGAAGAAGAGTTCAAAAAATCAAACTCAGATTTCTATCTCATTATCATGGGAGATGTACTGCCTTCTATGTCAAGTGTACCTCTCCACAAAATAACAGCGTCAAGTGCAAGTGAAACTGGAGTTTCCTCCTGTCTACAGGACGGAGACGAGGCACTCACACATCAGCCGATTTCCCTAACTGCCGCAAGAGGAAGGGAAGCAGCACCTTGAGGGAGGCATCACGAGGGGCTACAAGCTAACCTTAGCTCTGCTCCATCCTTTCCTTTTCTCTTTCTCCTGTTCTTCTTCTTTTCTTCCCCCCAAGGGCTGATTTCTGTGTTGGTGTGTTTCACTGACAAATTCTAGCATATGAGTTCCTTTGGGGTAGGAACTGTGCTCTCTTTGTGCATTGTATGTGCTCAGGGGATGCATAACACACACTACATAATAACAGTGGTACTGGAACTTCCCAGAAAAGTCAGCATTTCTCCCAGTCTCTTCCCACCATCACATACTTCTGTCCATCCGAGGCAGCAAAGCTCAGGGCACCTCCCTGCTCATTTCGCCTTTCACTTCAGACAACCCAGCTGACTCTGGATATAACACGGCCTCTTCTACAAAACATCCTGGTGAAAGAAAAGACTGGCTCCAAACTCAAAGCCAACCTCTTGTATACTTCCCACATTGCATAAGGACAAGTTGTCTATTAAAAACTTCATGTGGGGATGTTGCTCAGGGGTAGAGTACTGTGTGAGTGCCTGGTTCAACTCCCAGCACCACTGGGGGAAAACAATCATGAGGATGAAAGGGGAAAGATCCTCAGAGTTTCAGGGCAGAGGCTGTTCTCTTGGAATAAAACAACAAACAAACAAACAAACAAAAAACAAAACAAAGCAAAACACACCTCACTCAGCAGCTATGCTGGCAGTCTCTGGGTCTCTCGGTGTCTGAAGGGGCAGAGGACTAGGGTGAGAGGGTAGTGCTGGCAAGAGCTGCTCTAACGCAATGCACCATGAGTGTGCACAGGGGCCTGCGGGGGTCAGGGCGAGGCCGTGCAGGTGCACACCATGCAGGCTAAGGCGGGCGCTCTGGCTCCACGTGTAGGTCCTCTGCTGCCCACGTCTCTTGGCATGTGGCTCCCCTATCTGTGTCTGTACCAGTTCCACTCACTTGATCTGCCACCCTTGGTCCTAATGAGACAACAGAGGTTCAAAACAAGCAGGACCCTTGCAACCAGTGTCACTCCATGGGGTGCAGAGGGTAGGTAGTGATGAGAATCCCAGCACCGGCAAGAGTCCAACACTGCCGCTTACATAATTGAAACTATCTCCTCTTTCCTGTGCCTGGATCACTCTCTCGCAGTACGTAAATCATTAGAACAAACACTCTGGAAGTGTTTATGAGCATTTTAACAACTTGTCCTAAAATACATACATCCTACTAGTAGAGAAATCTATAGAAACCTGTTAATTAAAAAAGAAAGGGACAAATTCTAATCAGCTTTTCTTTTAGACAGCACTAAAAACTGTAACTGATCAAATGAATTTTAGTGTGAAAACTTAAAACAATCATATACCCTTAAAACACTTCACTGAGGTTCTGATGGTACCTTACTAATAACAAGAAACGTTACATTCTTTAGATAAAGCATGTATTGTGAAGCATACACTGCAACACAATTCCTCTTATTGCTGAAGACGACATTGGAAAAATTTTTGTTATAATTAATCTGGACTATAAATTTCTGCTTAAGAAAAAAGTTTCAAAAAAGTATTTTTCTAAAAATAGTTTAAGAATTCAGTTCTATTTTCCTTTCTTACATTCTTTTCCTACTTAGTGCTAAAACATTTCCTTTCATTGTTGACACTTTATGTCATTTGTATTTAAAATTGGACAACACCCGTAAGAACAAAGAAGTCTTTAAATAAAGCTTTGTAAAATGGGAAAGTGGCATTCACAGTACTGAGGGCTTGCCTCCCTGCTCACAGATGAAGACATGGAAGCCCAATTGTTTCCTTAAAATCAACGTTCCTTGAGGTGATACAGTTTACACAGTAACTGATAAATTCTTGCCTGGTTCTATGTTATAAGCAAGCTGACGGACATGAAGTCAGTTTCCTCTGGATGCAAACACACTTCAAACTAAGTAAGGCGATTCTGGCTTCACTTAAAATATTGAATATTAAATAACTCATGAATTAAGAGCAGTTAAGAATAGTGAGTGAGTTTCTTAGCCTTTCAATAATTTTGTTAACTAAACTAGAGGGAATGTCTTAAATTGCTCTCTGAAACTTTCCTCCAAAATTAACTTCTAAAGAGTGCTTCTCTTTAGGATTACATAGGTCTATTTTTAAGCACAAAATCTTCTTTAAAAATAGAAGTTGTCTATCTACACATTTAACAAAATTACATTTGACATTTCCATTATTTGTGCAGCATAAACTTGTAGAGCCCCACTTAACAGGAATTCACTTGCAACATTTTTTCCCTAAGAGTTAGGTTACCATAGAAAATAAATCACAGTGATACAATATAATATTTCAGGATTTATAGGTGCCATTTCCACTAAAAAACATTTTAATAGGTAAGTAATAATTTACAGATTGTTTTTGCAAAAGTAAAAATAAGTAAGAATAAAATACTTTCTCTGGGAAAACTGAGTTAGGCAGGTTTCTCGCAGCAGTGCACATGAAAAGAAAAATCCATTGTTCTTAGATAGGTCTGAAGTATCAACTCCAAGGTTTCCAGTTTGCCCAAGAGAAACGGAAATGCTATAACAGTCATATTAGGAAGATTTAAGGCACAAAGAACAAGAAGCCTTTAAAATTCCCCCAGTACTTACAAGGAGTTTCAAAGAAAATCTGAACCACAGTTCTTTAACAGGCTGCTCTCCCGAACATAAACACAATCCGAAGACTAAAATATCTTATCACATTAGGCCGAGAAGTCACATTTCAGCTTACTAACTTCTACTTGGGTAAACACTTTTACAACTTGTAGAACAAACCCTGTCTAAAATTAACTGCAGCCGAGCAGCAGGCAGGAACACGCTGATTTACATCATGTGTGCCGGGATTTATTCACTAGGACAACACTGGTGTCCTCTTAATGGGAAATGTGGCCAAGGGGCGTGCCCTGGTGAACAATACATAGCATCATGATCATGCCCATTGCTGAAGTCAGTCCAACAACATTAACTTCTTTTAAGTTGGTTTTGCAAGTACTGACAAAGAGAAAAAATAAGCTCTTTTTTGCAACTGGCAATCACTTGATTTTTAAGCACATTCAGACCAGACAAAACTTTGGCAACAAGGTGGCAGTACAGTATGCTCTTCACAAGGAAAAGCAGACAAAAAAGATGTTTGGTCAGATTACTTAAACAGTATGATCAGATGTGAAGCTTTATGAAATTAAACAGGCACAGAACACACAGACCGCTAAGTCTATCAATGAATGCCCTTCCATAAAAGCCTTCTTACTGGTGAAGGACCATTTACAGCCACTTTCTTGCCTCTGAAATTGTCTTCTACATTTCCCAGAGTCACCATGATACAGACTCAACAGTAAGCCACAAATGAAAGCAAACATCTCAAATATTTGCAAAAGACATTGTTTTGGGCAAGGAGCATTTTGAAGTGCATTTAGCAGCTTGACTGGCTGGGACTGGAAAAACACTGTAGGTGACTGATGATCCTCAAAGAATACTGAAGCTCAAGCTAACAAAGACTCCAAGCACACAGTTGGTAGGTAACAGAAAACCAGAACATTAAAAATTTTTAAAAAGTATGAATGCCTTTAGTAAGTATGACTTAGAACAAAGACACAGAACCACTTCTTATCTATTCAGAGTCATTCAGATTAGTTTGCTCTAGGCATTTCAGTTCTGACATATTTTGTTCTTACTGGGTATATTATGAAAGACATCAAAGCACCTGTGAACTTCAATCAAATCTGCAAACAACTCTAGGAGATGTCATCTTTCCCTCCCCCTGCCACTTTTTGAGGCAAGGTCTGATGATGTAGCTCTGGCTGGCCTCAAACTCTCAATCTTTCTGCCTCAGAAGTGCTGGGGTAACAGGCATGCACCACTGCGCTGGCCTCCCTTTTTTGTGTTTTAAACAAGTTAACAGACATAAGATAATCCAATGACTGGAATCAACACTGGATTACTCTATCCCCGCCACCACACCCTCTAAAACGTGGCTTCCATATTAACTATTTAGCTATAATCCTATAGATCTTTTTGGAGCTGTTTGTTTTCCTATTTTAAAAATGTCACATATTAGGTTAGACTTGAGAACTATTCTACGCAACTTTCAAATCCCAGGTCTGAGTCACAGGAGATTAACATCACTCCTTGACCCTCTACTGCGGGCAGGTACCCCGTGACAAGGTACTTAAAAGGTAATGCAGTATCTCTCTACGGCATGTATGCCAGAAGTGGCAAATGGCTGGCATAAGCTGGAGTCCTCCAGCATAATCCCCCTCCTGTTGTTTACAAAAACGGCAGGCTGTTGGTATCTCACCCCTACTGCCCAAGTTGAGGCTGCCACAGGCAGCACTGAGGGCCCCTTGCAGAAGCAGAAGCCCGTCTCTCCCTTCTGTGTCACTCTTCCCAAGTCCCAGAAGTGGGTATTCCCACCCATGCTGCGGGAAGGAAGTCAGCACTAATCAACAACAGCTCATCTCTGATAAAAGTCATCATTCTCAATGCAGAGCAAACTTACTGTGGAATTTTTAATGCCAGAAGAGAACATATGAAGCTACTTTTGACCTAATTATTCTTATCCTATCATGACAGGGTTCAATAGAGAAGCCTAGAAGCAAAATGCTATGTTTGACTTAAATGAGAAAAAAAAAAAAAAAGCAAATATATGAAGTTCATTTATGCCAGAATTTTGAGATAGAGAACAACTTGATGTCCAATGGAGTTCACATCCTTTGCATGTACTGAAGGCAGGAGACGTTGAGCAATTTTCCAGTCTCTCATGTCTCAGCTATGCTGAGTGTGACTCTGCTGTTTCTTTCAACAGCAGCCACACCTGCTCCAAGACACAAGAAGCAAAACATTCCAGAGAAAATAGTGTGGCCTCCAACCTACAATAGTCACTTTGCTGCTTCCTTGTCATTAGTGAAAATAACCTCAGTCAACTGCATCTTTGTCGAAGGCAACTTACAACAGCAGACAAAAATCTACACGTACCATTAACAGCACGGTGAAGTTCCCCCATTTGTTCTGACCCATTTTTGGCAAGGGGAGGAGGAAAAAGCAGCACCATGCAAGTAGAGGGTGGTGATCTATGGGGTCTTTAATCCAGCAGATACAAGAAATGGACAATTCCTATCTTTGTGATTTCGTGGGAATGAGTTAACCTGGATACAGATTGCCAATGTGTATATTAATTTTCTAGTAGTCACTTTTAAAAAACAAAAGATGAAATTAATTTTAACAACACATATAATACACTATCATTTCAAAATGTAACGAATACAAAATGTATTAATGAGATGGCTTGCTTTGTGTGTGCTAGTCTGTGAGAGTGAGTGGCATCTGGCAAACAGGGCATCTCGATGTGGATGACCTATGTCTGAAATGTCCAGTAAGCATACATGCGTAATGACTGTCATACGAAGGAGCTCACATCTGGCAACAGCTTCCTTCCTGACGACAGTTTTCTACAACTGTATCCACATCACATACTAGTGGGTGTGACTTACTCTCTTATGTGCGATAAAGAAAAACAGCACTGGCACATGAGAATGAAAAAAGTTCAGTTTTTGTCCCGCTTGATTAAAAATCTAAAGACTGTACTCTAAGCTGGGCATGGTGGCGCATGCCTGTAATCCCAGCACTCAGGAGACTGAAGCAGGAGGATTGTTGCAAGTTTGAGGCCAGGCTGAACTGCATAGTGAGACCCTGTGTCAAACACACACACACACACACACACACACATTTAGAGATTGCATTAACTTCTGAAATAACATGCAAAACGTTTCGTGTGCATTTTCCTGGAGTGATAACTTTCTTTATAGCTTTACTGAAAAGAGGTTTGTAATCTAAAAAACAGGAAAGAGCCAGGAGGCTAGCCTGGCAGGAGATAGTGGGAAAAACAAAAAGCTGTGGAAACCCGCGGAACTGAGCAGAGAGGGGAGAAGACATTTAGAAAGGACTGAAAATAGTTAGGTAAATAAGCCAAAAGAAGGGAAGAACAACACATTTTCATTCTTAGGGGTGGAGTTCAGTTCCAAATCCTGTAAGCCCAGGTGCGTTCCAGTTACCAGGTGAGGCACTGCAAACAGAGAGGAGAGGCGAGGCCTCTATTCAAGCTCACATTTTATTTTATTTTATTTATTTATTTTTGCGGTACCGCGGATCGAACTCACAACCTCACGCCTGCCACTGAGCCAAACTCCTGGCCCTAGTTTTTTGAGACAGGGCTGTACTATGTAGTTCAGGCCGTCCTTGGGCTCACATTGTAGCCCAAGCTGGCCTCAGACTCACAATATTCCTCCTACCTCAGCCTCCTGAGTGCTGAGATTAAAGGCGTGTGCCACCACGCCCAGCTTCAAACTCATTTCAGTGCAGGGAGTGCACAGACAGGCACAGTTCATTTTATAAAGGAAGGCAAATTTTGGATGAAATTTAAGACACAGGCTCTTGAATATCGGAATATTCTGCATTTTATTTTGGAAACTCGGAAAAGTAACAGATCATGGAGAGATCATATATTCCAAAATACCTAAAAATTACACATGGAAATAGCAGTTACCTTCAAACTGAAGCTGATTTGGTCTAACTACTGAAGGTGATGGAATAGGGAAAAAAAATTCAGTTTCCACCATAGTTCTCAGTTTTTCAAGGATGATATATTCATAGTCTTCAAGAAATGAATACTTAATAAAAAAAATCATACCAACCCATGAGGGAAGAAATTCTTTGGAAGGCAGCTCTGGAGTTGGAAAGAACTGGTGTCAAAACCGGCTGAACCACCTGGTTGTCACGTGACACGTGGGCGTCTGTTCCTGGTCTGTAAAATGGGGGTGATAATGCTGACATCAAAGGACAGTACAGGAACCCAATGAGGCGAACAGCAGCATCGGCAGCCAGCACTCTTAATAAATGGCCATGGCTGCACAATCACACCATTGCTGTCGTCGGCATGGTGCTCGCTTAAGACCAATTTGGACTATTTTCTGAACAAGCATTAAAGGTTTCCTGCTTTTACAGCTCAAAGCTTCAGAGAATAAATGTTGAAAGGAACTTCCAATCATTGTTAAATATTTCAGAGAAACCTGGGGTAAATAAATGCTTTAAAAACCCCATAACCACAAGGGCTTGCTTAATTTTTCTCTACTATATCTCCTCAGGTCCAGACGCTGAATCAGAATTGGGGCACTGACTAAATAATTCATATGAATTGTGTATTTTGGTACTCTGTCCCAGTAACAATGCCCTTTTTGGGCCTATTTCCCATATCCTAATGCTTAGACAGTCCCCTTTCACGCCGAGTCTGGCTTGGCCACCAGGACAACAGCGAAATAACCCACAGCTTCGAAAAGGGCTACTCCCAGGTCTTGCCCTTTCTCTCATTTTTTAGAACCCTTGGGCCTCTCTCTGAAGCTGCTGTGGCCAGCTTCCTAAGGTCCCTGCCCACCCAGCCTGCCCAGATAGCACCTAGGTTAGCACAGTCACTATGTGGCCTGCAGAACTTCGCAGCATTTGAAATGCTTGTTCTTCTCAGGCACCAGTATCAGGTGGTTAGTTTTGCATTAAACACTCACTAATGCACATATCTTTAATAAGTCTGAACGCTAAAGAAGGGCCAGGGATATAGCTCGGCGGCACAAATGCCTGCCTGGCAAGCATAAAGTACTAAGTTCGATTCTAGATACAAAAAAAAAAAAAAAAAAAAAATTACAGAAATTATGCCTCCTATTCATTATATTTTTCAGAGTGATCACACTGCTATAATCCAATGAGTCTGTCTTAACACTAAAGAAATGAATTATGAGTAAGATTTTATAGACATATAAATTGAGAACTCTACGAAGAATGCAAAACCTTTTATTCAGCATTCATTTTTCATAAGATAATTCTTCAAGTGAAGTTTTTTTTTTGTTTTTTGGTACTGGAAATCGATCTCGTGCTTGCCAGGTAGGGGCTGTGCCACTGAGCCATATCCTCAACCCAAGTCAGTTGCTTTTAACACTGATGAATAGCTAATATAATTTTATGACAAGATTTATATTAGGACTATGAAAGTAAAGGAACATTATCACTGCTATTGTGTGAATACTTACTTTAACAGTTAATTTTGTTAAAGTATCCTAGAACTCCATTTGGAAATTTCATTCTACTATCAATCATCTATTTAACAAACACTAGTTAAGCAGCTAATTCCTACTACTAGGAAACTCAAGCAAGTGCAACCTTTGTATGAATGGCAGACATCTGTGACCACAGTAGAAAGTGGTAAATGACAGTTCTGCCTTCCAGGGTCTTATAATCTGGTATGAGACATATGCATACGCTTTTTGCTATATATTAAGGAGTCATTAGTAAGCAAAAGGTTAAAAATTCATTCCAATAGGAATATTAAAAGAATAGTTTCCAGCTGTGTTAGTCAAGAAAGGCACCTTGGGAAAAATAACGTCTGAATTGAGCTTCTGTGTGGTGATCAGCTTTCAACAGCCAGAGGAGTGGGAAGACTGTCACACAGAAATGAAGACACAGAGCACAAGGAAAGCTACATGTGTCTGGGCAGTAGCTGGGGTACAAATTTCAACTCCATCACACAGCAGCTGTTTTGACCACTGGTTAGTCACTGGATTTCTCCAAATCTAGGCTGTGAAAAGTATCCAGTGAGAACAAAGGATTGGAAGCAATATTGCCTGGGTTTAAATTTTGTCTTTATCATTTTGTAGCTGTTGACCTTGGGCAATTAGTTACCCTGTATTTCACTTTCATTATCTTTAAAACAAAGAAAATATACATGCCTCTTAAGGTTAATATGAAGAACAGATGGGTTTATATCAGTAAAGCACATAGAACAGTACCTGGCATAAATATTTTAAAAATAAATTCATATGTTTATGCACATACAGCAAGAAAGACAGAGACAGACCAATAGCTGTATATGACTACAGATGTAATAGATACAGCTTTATCACCAAAAGCGTTACGCAGTATATAGAAGGTGCTAAATACACTTAAATGTTTCCCTTCTTTTGCTTTGCCTTGAATCTTGACTGCTCATCATAAATGTGTACTTTTCACTTCAACAATCACAGGAAAACTCCTAAGTCACACAACAAACAGCTAATTTCCCAATATAGTTTATATTTTGTTATGTAAGTACCAGATACTATTCCTTAGTTCAATCACAATGCTTCCTAAGCAACGGTGTCTGTCTCAGGGCTACTCAGCATCATTTGCTCCCAGTACTAGGGTGCTCTACCACTGAGCCACATACCCAGCCCATTTTTGTTTTATTTATTTTTCAAAATTTTGAGGTAAGGTCTCACTAAGTTTCCCAGATGGGCCTGAACTTGCAATCCTCTTGCCTCTGCCCCCAGAGTTGGAATTATGGATGTGAGCCACCATACCTGGTTTCACCACCTTTTTTGAGTAAGGTCTACCACACATTTAAACTTGGAAGTTAAGACTTTCTGAGGAAAAGAGGGCTACAGAAAAGCACTTTAAGTAGAGCTGTACTGCCAGGGTCAATCAAACCCTAGCTCCACCAATTATTAGCTTTGAGGTTGTAGGCAGGTATCTAACAGAATTCAACTCCCAGGACTGTTACAAAAACAACTTAATGCAGATGAAGTACTCAGGATGGTGCCTGACACAGATTTTAAAGATTATATTCACATACATGCTTCACTCTGTGGATAGGTATATACACATATACGCTGATGTAATGACGATGGGGATTCCTAGGTAAATACTGCTGCGGTAAGCTACTGTGCAGTTCTGGGTTTTGAGGTGCTCCTGCTATCTTGCTTCAGGTGGACAGGAAACTTGCAGGGTAAGACTGAAAGGGCCCTTGTGAGAACATCCCCAGGTCACCAGTTTTACTATCAGTAATTCAAATACATTCCAGTGACTCTTACTACTCTGCTCCAGATTTTAAGATCTGTTTTAAGGGTACATGACCAAGAATTAATTTTCTAATTTTTAACAGCATTGCTGTGAATGGATATGATCCTTTCCCAAATGAAAACTGGTCATTTTTAGGGAAAGCAGTTTGAATCTACTTCAAATTAAAGACATGAAATATTAATCAGTGTTCTAATTGCACCAGGTTGTGAGAATTAGCAGTGGCCAGTGTCAACAGAAGGGATTGCTGGGGTCTCTTGATATGTGTACATGACTGTATCCTTAATGTGAAGTATTCCATTTTAAAAAGTACTCCAAGGAGTACTCATTAAAAAAAAAAAAAGGCACAATAAACAAATTCTGACCCCCAACCCAGAAGGATCAACAAGCCAACCCTAAGAACTGTAATGACCCAATAATTATAATAATCCAAGAGGCCATTCTCAGACACACCAGAGACCAGCTCCTTCACACAGGCATTGGTTCACAGAACAGTAGTGGACAAACAGTCCCAGAATAACATGGCTGATGGCAGACTGTGAAATAATAGACAATTATCCATTTTAGACCTTAATGCTTCCATTGTATGAGTTGGCTTCTTTTTTCTTTGATACTATGTTCTTGTCTCTGAAATAGCCAGGAAAGGGTATATTTCCCAATTGTTTGACTCAGATGTATCAAAAAAATGTTCTCTGGAAAAATGACTGAAACTATCCTTTTTATTTTCCCAAGCTGAGATCTTTTCATTTAAACCATATTAGAAAAAGAAAAAGAAAAAGAGAGAAAGCTCTTGACAGAGCCAGATTTCTTTAAGGAATCAAAACCAAAAGGGAAACAAAAACTCTCTTTTTAATAAAATAGATAGAAATGTAAAGGGGAAGTTAACATTTTGATGATGAAAAGAAAAATCTTGTCCTTTTTATTCACAATTTTAAAAGGAATCAGCAGCTGGTTAGACAGAATATCCTATTTGTTCACAAGCAGCATATCAGAGCTAGAAATACCCAAGTCCCAATACCAGGCTAGCTTGTACTATTCTTTGTATCAGCTTTGAATAAGCCATCTCTTCTCATAGGAGTTTTACGTTGGTCAATGTTTGGGAAAAAGAATTAAAATAAAGGGCAAATAAATAACTCAGAACATTCCTCAAACAATGTTTGAAAGACTCTGATATCACTTACTAAATAAACCAAGCTCTTTCAACAAAACCAACTTAAACTAACCACTGGCACTGAAAAAAACAGGAACAATAAATCACATGTAAGTCACAATTTTTTAGAATATGTTGAATAATTCTGAGAAAAGAAGGAAAAAATTATTAAAAATAGCCAAGAGGAAGATTAGATAGCAACAACACAAAGGCTAAGGGTGAGATCAAAATTAGAAACATATAATGTCAGAGGGCTGCCTATATAAGGGTATCTTTAGGCCAGTAACTAAGTTGAGATAACCCACTGGCCTAAAGGAACAGCTGCACCAACCTAATGGCTGATTTTCTATCTCTCATTTGGAAATTTCTCAGGAGTCGCAGGAGACAGATATGACGTGAGTTTATCCTGTTGTATTTATTCACAATATTTAATGTGTGGGGATATTTTCAAAACTAGTCTTTACTTTCTCTGTCTTTGATTTTCCATAAACTTTGACCTTTCCTTTTTACAGAGGAATAAAAAAGCAACAGAAGAGGAAGAACTTCTCAAAAACACTGCTGACCACATCAAGGGTCATCATAGTCACCATGCTCCAAAGCCCACAGATTCCCCGGCCAAGCAGGAGTCTCCCCATCCTCACTCATCTGTCAAGCTCTCAGGGAGATCCCTGACCTCATGTGGCGCACAGAAGAAGTGAGATTAATAGGGCCTAGCTTCTAAGAGATCAGCGCACTCTGGAAAACAGAGCTACACATAATTATAATACAGAGTAAATACTACAATGGACGTTTGTACAAATGTTAAGGATGCACTTCTTGGGGACATGGGGAAGGTTTTGCAAGGGAAATGCCCAGGTAGGTAAAGGCGAAAGGGATGCGAGAAGAACAATGGGGAAAGTGCAAGGCCCAGATTCAGAGCACAAGCAGCCTGTTCTGGGGACAGTAGATGGGACAGCAGTGGGAGAAGGGGCAGAAGATTAGGTTGAAAAATAAACCAGACTGCTGAGGTCCACACACGCCCTACTTAGCGTTGGTCCATTACCCTGTGGCCCTTGGGTTCTCTTCTGGGAAACCTTAAAACACAATTCCGGTGCCTGCTACTTGTTAATACCATTGACTGGTCTGAGACAGGGTCAAGCAACAGTATTTTTAGCACTTCCCACAACCTCAGCACAGTGTGTGGTCAAAGGGAAGAAGTATGGGTGCGGGCAGCAAGGGTCAACGCAACCATCCAGGTGGGACAGTATTACAGCAAGATTTTTAAACTGAGATCACAGTGTGAGCAGCAGGTAAGAGGCAGGGAGACTAAGGCAGGAACATCAGTTACAGGCTACTAATACAGGCAGGGGAGAAGTCTTGGCCAGGTCATTAATCTTTCATGTGTTACTGACTGCATGACTACTAGTGATGAAGGCTATACACTTCTTCAGACTCTCAGGGACTCTGAACCACTCAGCAATGGTGTGGCCTAGGAGCCCTGGTGCAGAGGCACTGTGAAAATAGGATTGATAGCCCTGGTAACTGGTGGAACAGAAAGAGGAAACAGGGATGGCACTACCATTACTGGCTTGAGAGGAGAAAATAATAAATACGTATTGTACAATGGCACACACCTGTAATCTCAGCACACTGGGAGGCTGAGGCAGGCAGATTTCAAGTTTGAAGCCAGCCTGGGCAACTTAGCAAAACGCCATCTCAAAATAAAAACAAGAAAAAGGGCTGGAGATATTTATCAATAGTAGAGTATTTTTGCTTGATATGTGCAAGGCTCTGGGTTGGACCCCCCAGAACTAAAAAAAAACAAATGTGCAAAATTAAGTCTCAGGAGCCAAACCAAACACTGAATATATGTTATGCTTATGAGTTCTTCCCAATCTGTAATACAGACTGCCCTCACATTTATTTCATAAGCAAGGAAAGACACTGAGATGTGAATTGGTTTGTCCAAGGTCACATGGAGACAAGTGGTTGAACAACAATCTGACCCTGGCAGTTGCGACCCAGGCCTGTGGGGCTGACCTCTCCCTCACTTCCTTGGATGAATCAATGGGTCACTGAGGAAGCAGAAGGCCCAGGAGGACACTAGCAGGAGCTGTTCAGGACAAAAGGTGAGGTGGAGGACAGAAGAGGGCTAGCTGTAGCTGTAGATACACTGTGTTCAAGACTGTGCGAGATACAGTACAGATGACAGAGCCTGGGGGTTAAATCAGAAGCAATTAGAAGAAATCAAATGGTGAGAGCAGAAGATTCAGTAAGGGCTGGTTTGTTGCGTCCTTCCCCCATTTGAGGTGCTGGGCTTCGTGCCTCCTCTGCCAGGGCAAGTGCTGTCATTCTCTCTCCTTTACAAGTGAGACACAGACGTGGAGATCAGAGTTACGCGATGGAGATTAGGGTCACACGACCTGCCACAGCAGGGCCAGCCTGAACCCTGTACCCCACCTTCATAACCTTGAGCCTGTCCCCTGGGCACTGGGAATCAAGGTGTGCTGTGCACATGTATCAACTTCTGTATGTCCTACACACTCACTAATAAACAAAAATAACATTTAAAAAATTCAGTCACACACAAAAAGAGAAGATGAGAAAGGAAGAAAAAAAAAGTAACCCGTAGTGCACTAAAAAGCAGCAGCTGCCAGCCTGTCTCAAAACTACCAATGGCAGAATCAGAATTTTTTGAGACAGGGTCTTGCTGCGTAGTTCAGGCTGGTCTTGAACTCATTATGTATCCCGGGCTGGCCTCAAACTCACAGCAATCCTCTTGCGTCAGCCTCCTGATTGCTGGGATTACAGGTATGTGCACAGGGCCCAACCAAATACTGAGTCTTTAGAAAGAAGGTTCATACAGAAATCTCTGAGGGATGGAATGTGGCTCAGTGTCAGAGCATCTGCCTAGCAGGCAGTAGGCCCCTGGCTCAATTCCCAGTACAACAATGGAAATAGTTTCTACATTATTTACCCATTTCCATAACTGAAAGGATTGCTGTACTGTTCCAATAATCTGAAACGGAATACACTTCTGTACCAACTCACTTAAATATCAGAGGTACAATTATTCAAGTCACTATGGAAACCTGGATGCAAATCTATGTAAATGACAGTGCACGACAGATTCCATAGCATGTCCCTATTCTCAGTGGGTGGAGCGTCCCACAGGGGATGGCAGGTCTGTGTGTCCTCAGCCCCCAGGAGGCACACTCCACAACAGTGGCACTTCCGTTCCCACTCACGCTTTCATTTGCAAAGATTGTGGGTTTTCTTCTCTTCAAAGTAATGAAAGTGAAATCTTAAAACCACACCATACTACTAGCACAGATTAATGATTTCAAGTTGGACAATGAAGTAATTCATGTACCAATTTCAGATAAAAATCTATATTTCAATTTTTCAGCACCTTTGAAGCATTTATACTGACAATAATGAAGTCTTTGAGTCAAAATGTTCCTTCTTTAAAAAGTACTTTTAAAGAGACTACAGCATCATTCCAGAATTTTCTTTTGTTTTATAATTAAGAAACCTGAGAGAAGAAACATTAAATTCCAATTAAAATAATCCTTGAGGTCCCACTTAAGCAGCAGCTCTATCCACAGGCCCATCCCTGTCACCGACTGCTAGGAGAAATAGCTTTGGACCAGGCATCCAGCCTAGTCCAGGGGAGCTCTCCCCGCCCCAAGGTTGGGTGTTGGATCTAGTCAAAGTCTCGGTGCTTTGTGATTTCCATTCCTTCATTCAACAAGAGCACTATGGACCCTGCAAGCTCTCTACACCACTCTGCTCTTCCTAGTTCCCAGTCTGTAAGGGCTTCCACTACCACTCTCAGACAGCTATCTTTTAGATCCAGCAAACAAACTCCATTACCAATAGTTCCTCCTCATGTGACTGCAGTTCCCAGTCCATCACTGTCCTTTGTCTTCTTCCTTTGCCCACATCTCATTTAAAATGTAGTTCAGATTTATACACAACTCATCAAATATGACCTAACTAGATGACCACGCAGGGAAGCAGACTCACTGTAATCTAGGCACGAACTAATGAAACCTAACATCAGTCTGCTTTTAGCAGCTTCCTCACAGAGACAGCGCATGTACAAATTCTTAGGTATTCTTCATCTCATGTATTTGAGATTATCTGCCAACTCTGAGTGTTTCTCAACTCCTATATATGGCTTATCCTTAGTATATTTTATCTGGCTCACTTAGGATGTTATTAAAACCCATTCAGGCGTATTCTGAATGTAGTCTATTATCTATAGTATTAGTCATCTCTCTCAGGTTTATGTCATCTGAAAGTAGACATTTAATTAAATCTAGGTCTTTATAGAAAAAAAGACACCAATTTAAAATGCAACAATAGGACCTTGATGTACTTTGCAGATTTTCCACATTTTATATTACTGAGTCATATATTATGATTTTTAACTTTCTGTGGTAATACGTCACAAAATCTGCATTTGTACATCATTTTTGCTCAGTATCATATAATTCTGGCCCCCATGAAGTCCACTCATGGGCTTTCTATTAAGGAGCCCTGCTACGAATTCTCAAGTCTACAAAAACCTTTTGGTTGCTAGGATTCATTAGTATGCAAATACTTTCAAAATAATTAATTCTCCACAAGTGTGAACTAGGCTGGGCATAGTGGCACACACCTGTAATCCCAGCATTTGGGAGGCTGAGGAAGGAGGATTGCTGCGAGTTCAAGACCAACCTAGGCTACAAAGTGAGTTCAAGGCCAGCCTGAACTGCAAAGCGAGATCCTGTCTCCAAAAAAACAAACAAAAAAAGTAAAGTGTGAACAAGACATGAAAAGTGATTCATTAACAAAGCAAAACAATTTACTACACATCCTGAACACTATTTATATTTTCAAAACTAGAGTTAAATTTGTACTGTTGACCTGGAGAAATATCCATGACACATTAAAGATGAAAAGCAAGCTTCAAAATAATGTGTAGAGTATAATCCAATTTTAAAAATCATCAAAAACTTGTTAATTTACATTATTTCCTGAGTATAGAAAAAATTGTGACAAAGAAGTCACACCAGGCTAAGAACACAGGCAGAAATTTTTATTCATCCTTTCTACTTTCATTTGTTATACGAAAATATTGACATTATACAAAGTAAAAAAATTAAAAAAGAAAAAAAGATAGTGGACAATCAAATCTATATTCTCTGATCGCTCACTCCACACTCCATGCAAGTGTTCTAAATGCTTAATTTCCCCAAAATGTTCCCAATCTATCATGGCACTGGGCTTCCCCTAACCAGTACTCCTGTGGTGCTCACGTGTCAGCCATGCTCCAGGTTAGATGTGTCCACATTCATGAGTGTGATTTTCTTACCTTCAGGGAAATACACAAGTCAACAGAGCCATACATAGAGTAAAAGACAGATGACAGAAGTAGTGAGATAGATACTTCTCAAATAAGAAGGGGTTCAAGAGATGGAGGGAAGGAGAGAGAAGTGAGAGAAGGGGGAGAAAAAGGAATTAAGACAATGACTCTGCACAAGGAATGTGACCAATCTCTCCTGCAAACACGTACTAACAAAAAAAAGGGAAAAAAAACTATGACACACTGGGCTTCACGATCACACTGATCCACGGCCCAGGGAAAAGATGTCTGCAGCACACACACTATCAATTTCAGAGTGAAGATACAGGCACAGAGGCAGATCCTGCTAACTTCGTGCTCTCGACCTTGGCTGAACAGTAAATCACCCAGGAAGCATTTTTTTCAAATACCAATGCCTGTGGGCTGCCTTCGAGAGTCTGACAGAATTGGTCCTGGTACGGCATTGATTCTGTTTCAAAGGCCAAGGAGATAACTCAGAGGTGCAGGTTGAGAACCACTTTTTACATTTCACTCTTCTGTGGCAAAATCTGTTACATTTTCTGTAAGTTTTTTTTGTGTGTGTGTGTTGGGGGGATACTGGGAATTGAACTGAGGATCTTGTGCTTGCCAGGCAGGTACTGCACCTCTGAGCTATACCCCTGGCCCCGTGTATCCGTTACTTTAAGACTACATTTCCATTTCTATTTCCACTTGGGAAAGCTGAAATCTACTAACCAGCTATTGCCAGTATAACTTCCATAATTTATACTGTCTTTGTTATCTCTGATGCCTATTTTAAAGTTTCTTAAATTTATGACTATCTAATTAAGAGCCCCTCACATGTCAAAGACTATTTGTGGCCTCATCCAAATAATAACTTAAAATTTATTATGACTTTGGGAGACAAAGAATATAAAATATCTTGGATCCCCAAACATGATAATAAAAAACAAAAGGGCCAACATGACTCAACCAATTAGTTGAGCTGTTACTGGACATTAGTCCAATTAACTACCTGATTCTTTGTGCTAACTTTTGTAAATATTTTATTTTTTTATTTTTATTTATTTATTTTTGCGGCACCAGGGATTGAGCTCACAACCTCGCGCCTGTCAGATAGGCGCTTAAGTCACTGAGCCAAACTCCCGGCCCTGGTTTTTTGAGGTAGAGTCGCACTATGTAGCTCAGGCCGGCCTTGTGCTCGCGTTGTAGCCCAAGCTGGTCTCGAACTCACAACGCTCCACCTACCTCATTGTAAATATTTTAAAAATTCAGTATCTATTATGCGGCAAAGAACTGATAAAAAGAAAACTATGACTTGAGATACTTTTCCCCAAATTTAGTATTTGAGAAAGGTAATATTCCCACAAGAAAAATATCAAAAAATATGAAAAAGGATTCATTAACAAAACAAAATAATTGTTTAGTACACATTAGAGTACATAAGCCAGGATTCTACACTTCAAACTACTGCTGCAAATTAAACAGAAAAGCATTTTAAAACAAGGGGCATTATATTTTGAACATCTGGCATTAAGAATTGCCTTTATACATCTGTAAGTGCTGACTGCCTTCGCACATATTTTCAAATAAGTCTACTGATGCACTAAAAAGTTTCAACCTAGCATTTATTTCAGAGAAAAAGAAAACTTAGATCTACACAAAAATTGTATATAAATATTCACAGAAACTGTAGACAATCTTAACATTCTACAATTGACAATAATTAATTACAGGACACCTAACCATGGAATGCCACTCAGCCATACAAAAGAACGAACTACTGATACACATGATCACAACTTCCAGTTCTCAAAGGCACACCTATTGAAAACGGTCAATCTCACCTACTGCAGATTCCATTTATACAACAGTCTCAAAATAACACTACTACAGGGACAGAGGACAGATGAGTGGGCACCAGAGGAAGGGTGAAGGTGGCCGATAAAAGGCCAGAAGCTGTGGGACAATGAATCATGCTGTTTTGAGTGCAGTGATAGTTACATAACTCTATACAAGTAATCAAACTATACAGAACTACATGCATGCGCACACACATACACACACACATGCATGCACACACATACGTAGCCAATGAGTGCTCTTAAAAGTAGCGGAGTCTGAACAAGCTCTGTGATGTCCCAATGTGATTTTTCTGGTTGTGGCCGTACCTGAGTTACCTTTTGGGGGAACAGAATGAAGGTACATGCAATCTCTTTATACTATTTTTGCAAATTCCTGTAAAAAACCTTAAAATGAAAACTTAAAATACTTGGGGAAAAAGTGAAGGGAGTCACTTATCTAAAATACACAAACCATTTTTTAAAAAAATCTAAGTGAATATAAACGGTAGAGATAGAAACATGGATACAGAGAAGAAGGGGCCTGAATAATATTTCTAGAGCATTTACTGTGTTCCCAGCACTACAGCTTATATCATTTAACTCAACAAACAGTAAATGAAGTGGTCGCTACTTAATGCCCTCACTTTCCAGACAAGGAAACTGAAGTATTAAGGACAAGAAAGTCAATCACAGTCACACAGCTGACCAAAAGCAAAAAGGTTAAAGTTAAGAAAAATGAGACAATTTCAAAGCCTAGAGGATTGAAGAAAAAGGTACGATTGCCTCAAAAGGGGTTTAAAAAGTAGTGTAAGTCAGGTAGAGTAGGCGGAACACGAGCTAAATCTTACAGTATACTCATATTCAGTGTCTATGTTGACTAGAATGTTTTCCAAGAACCTTTAATCCATAAACACATTTAGCCAAGGGTAACTGAGTATTTTTGACCAGGGATGTATTTGAAAGCCTGACTATCTTTATTACTCTTTCAACTTTTGCTCAAAAACAAGAAAACACTGACTTCTTTTCTTAAAAGGTGTTCACTGAGTGGAAGTAGATAAAAACCAAGCCAAAAGTCAGAACACAGAGGGCGCTCCAAGTGGGAGGAAACAAAGCTGACTGCTGTTGACAGCATCTCCTGGTGAAAGACACCTGCAAAGCCAGGTGCAGTCAATGGTGTTGTCAAACGCAAGGTAGAAAAGTCTAAATGAGGTTAGAGAAAAACATGAATCTGCATGCATGTAGAACAACAGTATCTGTAAGCAAGCTGAATATTCATTTGCAATAAATTCGTTTTAAATAAAATCATGCAGTTAAAATTGGTTTGTCTCAGAAAAAGCAAAAGGAAATTTCCACCTACTTTTATGTCTCACCTCCAATTTAAATCATTGGCCTTTTGTTGTTGTGCTTTGTTTCGGTTTGGTTTTGTTGAAAGAGGGTCTTGCTATATAGTTCAGGCTAGCCTTAAACTCAGTATGCAGCCCAAGATGGCCTGGAACTTATGGTGATCCTCCTGCTTCAGCCTGCCAAGTGCTGGGATTACAGGCATACACCACTGCGCCTGGCTAAATCATTGCATATTTTAACAGCACGTCAAAAACCAGAGGCAAACATCTATAATCTCAGCACTCTGGGGGAGGCTCAGGCAAGAGATTCACAAGTTCCAGTCCAGCCCAGGCAACTCAGCCTGACTCTATCTCAAAAATAAAAGGTAATAAAGGCTGAGGATGCAGCTCAGCAGGAAGGCCCTGGGTTCAATCTCCAGTACTGAAAAAATTCAAAGGATATTTAAGAAGTTTGTTATTCTGGTTGTAAAGCCTCTGAGACAGGAATGCTTTTCTGTGGAGAAAGAGCATCTCATTTAATTTTAAAAATCAAGTGCAAACAAGGAAGACAATGTTTAAAACACTGGGACAATCAATCACCCTTTTAAGGTGTAGACTGTCAAGAAATTCACTTAATGTACTCTTCAAAGGAAACTGAGTAACCACAGTTCATTCTGCCCTCAGGATACCCTCGGACAGTGAACGTACTCTGTCCTCTAAGGTCTTCTTAGGAGCAAATGTGAATGCAGCAGTGCTAATGCTGGCTTCTTGACTCAGGACAGAGCATGTGGGAATCTCAACTGAAAGTCACGACACGCTCCAGGGGCTGCAAAGCTGCATTCCCAACCCTGGCTTTGGTCAGTGTGGAAGATCTGAGAGTTCTTGCCCTACATCCTTGAAGGTCTTCCTCACTCACAAGACAGTGAAGAAGGGTGGAAAAAGCAAGCCTACAGAGATGTCACACATTCCGCATGACAAGAAACCAACTGATTTCTTAGGGATAATAGCCTCAGCAGACTTTGAGGAAAACCATGACCCCATATACTGTTCTCCCTGGTGAACGGAATCTCTCTAATCTCCAGAAGATTAACCAAGGAACTTTATTGTCACCAATGCTAGATTCTAATCTGTGGCAAAAATAAATTTTGGATTTTTTATAACTAAATATCTTTCTTGAATAGAAATGATTTTCAAATATGGTAATGGTATTGTGGTTATGCTTTAAAAGATGTTTCCTTCTGAATATGTTATTCATAAATGAAGTGACCTAATAGCTGCGATTTGCCTCACAGTAACAAGATGGTGTGGGAGTGGGTAGGAGGTTTAAACAAGTTTCATCATGAACTGATAATGATGGGTAACAGGGACCCAGGATTAATTGTACTATTTTATCTTCTTTGGTATATGCCTGAAGTTTCTCATTATATTCTTGTGTGGAATATAAAGTATACCCCTATAACAGAATTCTGAAACTCACATGGAAATTCAGATTTTTTGAGTTCCTCCTACTTTACTACATAGTTCCAGACAAATCATCTCACCTAATAAAAGTTTTCTATTTCTAAAATGCAGTTAGAACATGATGGTTTCTCTAAGGTCACCTTCAGGTCTAAAGTTTTCACTCTGATAATGCTATTTGTTTTTTACTAAGTTGAATTTAAATTCACCTTCTGTTGTCTATAGTAACTGATTCTGCACTGAAATGGAAACAGAGATCTCATGATGACATGTGATCTCAAAGCAGCTCTTCAGCACCATGGGCACTACACTCCCTGGCCTGGTTCATACGGGTTAACAGGTAAGGTAAGTAACTAACGTAATAAATATGTTTTTATTTTCCATAGGTAAGGTGAAAATGCTCTCTCCTCAGAAATATGCTTCTACTGTCACATAAATATAAAATGGGCAGATTCTATAACACAGTAACTTTTCCTGAATACATTATTGCATATTTTCTTAAATGTTTTCTGAAGATTTCTTAATAGCAGTGAGAAATCTGATACCTAAATCACCAATAAGAAATGGCTAAGTGCACTATGGCCCATTCGTAGAACAAAACACCACATAGCTGGAAAATGAAGATAGAAATCCACAAGGACAGATATAGTAGAGGGTCGCAGGAAAACAACTTGGGCAAGAGACACAGATAACCTGAAGAGTAAATATCATTAGTCTACACTGATGAAAATGACTGAATAAAACATAAGTGGGGGAGGATGGGCAAGTGTTGGGGCTTGAGAGTTCCAAGTAATCAGAGTGGACGTTGCCTGAGGGGCTGCAGCATCACTCTCCCTCCTGTGAAAGGGAAGGGCAGCTGTACCATGTGGAACCCCGCCAAGCACCACACACCCAGGCAGAGGCCAACAAGGACCAAAAGCCTTGCTGGTGGCAGGTGCCTCTGAAGACACGGTGAACACAACCTGATACCGCCATGTGTACCCTTGGACTCCTCACCCCATCTAAGCTGAGGAAAGCAGACACTACTCCACTGTGGAACATCCTACATCCGATGACTACATCACAAAACTGTCAAGGTTACAGAAGAGGAAGGTGAGTAAGAGCAACTGTCCCAGCCAAGGGGAGCCTCAGGAGATGTGATGACTAAACAAGATGTATCCAGACAGGAACCTGGGACAGAAGACCATGGAAATCTGAAGAAAGTTTGGATTTTGGTTAATAATATATACCAATATTAGTTCACTAATTTTAACAAATGCGTGACATTAATGCAAAGTGTTAATAGGAGAAGTTAAGCCAGGCATGGTGACACGCACCTGTAATTCCAGCCCTCTGGGAAGCTGAGGTAGGAGGATCGCAAGTTCAAACCCAGCCTGGGCAACTTAGTGACTTGGTAAGAACTTGTCACATGATAAAAAACAAAACAAAACAAAAAAGGCCGTGGATGTAGCACAGTGTGAAGGCCCTGGATGTAACCTCCAGTACCAGGGTGAGGGCTGATAAAGGAAGCTGGATGTGGAGTACAGTATGCTGGAACTCCCTGTACTACTGTTGCAACTTTTCTGTAAATCTAAAACTTTTCTAAAAGAAGAAATTCATCATAAGAAAGTAGAAAAAACTTTACATGAAGATGTATACTTATAATAGCATGGCACTAGCCAGGTGTGGTGGCGCATACCTTTAATCCCAGCACTCGGGAGGCTGAGGTAGGTGGAGCATTGTGAGTTCGAGGCCAGCTTGGGCTACAATGCGAGTGCAAGGCCATCCTGAGCTACATAGTGCGACCCTGCCTCAAAACACTAGGGCTGGGAGTTTGGCTCAGTGGCTTAGTCCCTGTCTGGCAGGTGTGAGGCTGTGAGTTCGATCTCCGGTGCTGCCAAAAAAAAAAAAAAAAAAAAACCAAAAACAAAAAAACAAACAAGGGACTATGACCAAGATGTAAGTGAAAGTTATATATAATATGTACGTTATGAAACTATGTATTTTTTAAATGCATGTGAATGTATTTATAGATCCAAAAAGCCAGGACAAGTGTACATAAACATGTTACCCTCTGGGTGGTAGTGTTCCTAGTGATTTACCACATGTTATCCCTTTTTCTATTGTCTGATCTTGTTTTACCACTAAGCACTGACAACTCTTCACACTGTACCCCCTTACTTCTGCAATCAGGAACAGTTTTTACTTTGGAAAACAGACAGGTATACAGCGTATGACTGACAAGAGTATTCCTTAGCTCAAAATAACACCTATTTAGGACTCAACTAAGTTTTACTTAAAAAAAAAAAAACACTGAAAAGGGCAGTATAGAAAAGTAGTTGAAAATCTTTGATTTAATCAGGCTTTGATTAAAATCCTGGGCTTGTCACTTACTAGCTGCATGACATTGAGCTGTTGTATAACCTCGGTTTCCTCATTTTTAAAAATGCAACAAATCTACTATCTCCAGAACATCCCTAACATTTATTTATTTATTTATTTATTCACACAAACATATTGAACACTATATACAGGAACACATCTACTTACATATTAACATGTACATGTTAAGAAAATAAATTTCATAACATCAGATTTTATTAAAAATTACACAGTAGCAATGAATTAAATGTCAAGAGCCTGCTCATACTGGTGACTTATTATTGATAATATTAATGAACCAAAATGCAAGTAAAAACAAAACTTAGTTTCTCAGAGAACATAACGAAAAACAAACTTACAACCAGTACCTCAGGTCATCTACACAGGCAGCAATTTGCCAGACACTTCTGCTAGACCTTCATTACGGCAACGAAATGTGCTGCTGCTCCACACCACAGTACTACTGGGACCCTCCAGCGAGCACAACTGCACGCCACTCTTCTAGTCACAACCAGCCTAAACTCAGAATATTAATGTACGCATCTCCCTTTCTAGGGGAGTACAATTTTTCTATGAATAAAATGTGAATACAATAAAATATACATTACACTAATTGAAATTTCTTGATTATAAAATTAAAAGTTTTAAAAAGCAGTTTTAGATGAGATGCATACTTGGATCTCCACCAAAATCTCGGGTTGGTAGTTTTAGCTCATTCGAGTTGTCCCACAGCATATGTCAGGGCATTTGTTTCAGGAACCTGCAGACACCAAAATCTGCAGATACACTAGTCCCTCACACAAAATAGTGTATTTATTTGCATAGAACCTGCATACATCCTCCCGCAGATGTTAAACTATCCCTGGCTGATTCATAATACCTAACACTGTGCAAGTACTACTTAAATAGTTGCTATGCTATCCTGTTTAGCGAATAATGACCGTAAGACAAGTCTGTCCACATTTGATACAGACACAGCTTATGATTTATTAAAAAATATTTTTGTATCCAGGATTGGCTCGATCAGTGGATGTGAAACTAATGAATAGGGAACCACTGGATATGGAGAGCTGACTATACTTATATTTTTAAATTACCCCAACTATAATCCTTGTGATACAGAAAAAGTATAATAGATAAATCTAATCACAGTATAAATTACTGAAATTTCAAAAGGCCAAACAAGCCAGGTCAGAAGAATGAATTTTGATTCAAGTGAAAAATCTACCCAACCTATTATCATATGATCCAGGGCACAGACCCTAATCTGATAATGTAGAAGGATAATCAACCACGTACACAAAATAATTTCAGTTGCTGTGCCAATTTCTTCTACACCAGAAATGAAAAATTTTCAGCCTAGTTCTGTTAAAGGAAGTTAATTTAAACACCAGTGTTTAAAATAAAAAAACTGATTCTGCTCACGGCTCAAAAACACATACATACATAAACCAGAAAATTTACTTGGGTTGGTATATACAGCCCAATGCTGGATTTATAAATGTACATGTAATTGACTGATTTTATAACATACACCAAAACTTCTGTATATAATCATTTTTACTTGAACTTTCCTGAAAGTACTCTGATGGTGACCTTTCCTAGACCCTAGCATATTTTTTTATGCTCAACTGTTACAATTTTTAAGTTAGCTGAGAATGGATTTGATTTATGAGATGAGACAAAAGTCATTAAGATAGTCAGCTGGCAAACAGATGAAACTAAATAAACTTCTTTTGGCTACAAAAAAGAAAAAAAGGACTGACTTTAAGGTAATATGGTTCGTTTTCTTAAAATAAACAGAAAAACACATATAAAGCAGGGAACCCAAGCACTTTAAGCAGTCACATTATCTTTATGCCAAGTGTACAACCCACAAAGTCACGTTTTCCAATACCATGTTCTCTATCACCTGTTTAGTTCTCCAAATTCTAAACAAAAATTGAGTAAGTGACCATACTGGCTTTTCATATAGACTATCTCATTTAATACATACATCAACACTACTAGATAGTATCACTATTTCAAAGATGAATAAACCAAGGCCGAATGTTTTAAATTGTTCAATTTATACAGGTAATGAAGGGCAGACAGAAACTACTACTTCATAGAATTTATTTACCAAATATATATGTATCATGGACCTGACCTGTTTATGTTTTTGATCTATACTTTCTAATTTTCTTTAGTCTGATCCTCTAAGTAGTGTTAATAATGTACATTTCACCCTTTGCCAAAATGTGGTGCAATAATTCACATCAATATTTCCACTGAATTCTAAGTTTCTAAGCGAGAATGCGCCATATCTTGTTTCTTTCCATAGTCCCAGAACACAGGCCCAGAATTAGTACAACTATATAAATTGCTTGTTAGTGGCCTAACTGTGCTTTGGGGCCATATTTTACTAGCTGCTTGAGGATGCTGACTCTAACATACCATTACTGTACAAGTAGTTGTTCCCTCTCTCAAGACACTTAACGAACACTGGCATAGCTAGGGAGGGCCCAGGCAGGAAGAATGTTCAATATGATTAACCCCTAGCTATAAGGCACTTCAGAGCATTTTGACACCACTGTGTGTTCCATCGCATAGGGATTTTTCCTTGTTACATTTAAGAACTGCATTCACATTAGATGGCTTCCAACATTCATACACATAAAAAAACTAAATTACAGCACAGCACAATATTCACATGCAAGAATATAAACCGAAACAAAGAAAACGTGAATAAACAAACAGCATAAGATAAAGTCTTGCCACAAGCTATCTTTTAACTATAATACTAGAGGTTTAAGGGGCAAGACCACACAACTGATATGCTTTCCATCACAAGAAACTACTGAGTCAGTGGTTAACAGCATTTTGAGAATGTTACAGTATAATTATAAAATGACACTAGTTAATATTTAAGGAGACAGCAAGTTCTTCAAAAGGAACATTAACAAGAGTAAATCTGTCTCTTAAAACATTAAAGGTCTTAGAACTTAAGAGAAATGCAAAAATACAAATGATGCCATAGTACAACTAGTTAATGTAGTTACTAATGTCTTTATTAGTTTAGGGAACCTTTTATCAAATAAATGCTAATGCTGTGGTTTCAGGCTTTTTCCATTTTAAGAAATTATTACTATGAATCCTTTGTAGTACTACTTACCTTCCTGCCCTCCCCCAACTTGCAGCCCACGCTTGATTTGTCTGTTTTGTAATCTTTCAGACAAGCAGTAACAAATGTGTGTAAGAAGCAAGTTCTTGAGTGAGAAGTTAAAATGACAGCATCATATGATTATTCTTGATGCTCTTTAGTATTAGTCTTCTAGAATACCAATCTAATTCTTAGAAAACACACGAAGCTCAATGCTTTAAGAAAAGTTAACAATAATTGATTCATCCTGACTACTAAGGAAATGCACAGCAAAGATCTGTGTTCTATGCAAAGATCAACAATAAATCCACCTAGTAATGCCTAGCACCCAGGAACTAGGAAAACAGAAAAAAACCAGGGGGCAAATGAACTATGACTAAAAAGTACAGGAAGAAAGCAACATCAATTTGGGGCTGCGAATGAAGCATTAGAGGCACGTGCAGATCTGCGCGCTACTGACAGAAGCAGATGGAAGACAGAGTGCTAGGGAAGAAGGGCCCATCCACGACGGGCTGAGCTGCAGCGCAAGTAAACGCAGTCTAGAGCAGGCAGGAGCAGGGATAACGGCTGCATTATGAGAGATAACAACAACAAAGGAGTGAAAGTGGCAGAGAGGAGGGAGGCATACAGCTCAAGAGAGGGAAAGAGAATAAAAAGCATTCGAAGTGGGAGACAGAGTCATGAGCGAGGCAGAAAGTCAGAAAAATAGAAATCAAACAAGGAACCCTGGAGAGACAAGAAAAGCCATACAAACGGGACCAAATGATAAGCAGGAAGAGTAGAAGGTGAAAGGAGTGAAGAGTGAAGAGAAAGCTGGCCTCCTTGAGTTGGAAATAATAAGTTAACCAAATGTTTTATGGAATTTTGTTTCATTAAATTAAAATCTCTTCTTTTTCTGACATTATTCTTTGTTGAGTAAAACACTTGATTCCTAAGAGCAAAACTTTCTATATTTTACAGAAAATTACTGATGAGTTCTACTCACCATTAATGATGACGAGTTCCTAACAAGAAGGCTGTGTTGGAGATTGGACCCAGGGTCCCGCCAAGGCTAGGCAAGTGCTCACCACCAAGCTATGTTGTCAGCCCAGGTTAAGCACTTGTAACTCTAACCAGCAAAGTCATTTCTTACTGAAAATGTGTATACACATGTGAATGACCTCAATGACAGGTCTTAATTACAAATGTTTCCCCCTTCTTTTTGTGCTCAGCAGCCTTTAGAGAAATTCTTGCTCCTTAATGTAAGATGGTATCATATCAATCTTGCTAAGAAGATTGATATAAGCTTTCACAGAGAGTTAAAAGATTTTATAAATTTTCCATTAAAGTTCTGTCAGTCATGTTTCCCTGGTCTCCCAGGAAACAGGGAACAGAACATGCAGACCACTCTGATTTCCATCTAGAAAATGGGAACAACACCAATAAACACTGACAAGAACAAAAAACTAGTAAAGATGAGCAATATAGAAAAGAATGGCAACTATTCTATCCTTGATCCTGGAAAATAACCCAGGGGAGAACAACAAGTATACCGAAGGTCTATTTATGAAGATGAAACTATTTTAAACTGAAAGAATATAATAGTCTTCAGTGCCAAAAATCCGTTGAACAAAAAAGCAGGCGTCTGCAGAGACTGGGCATAGATAAAGATGAAACTAAAGTTGCAATGAATATGAACAAGAAGCATCACATCATTACAAAGAAATAATTCATCTACACACCACAACCTTTAGTGATTACTCAGTAAGAGTCCATTTCTGGGGGCCAATATCCCAGTGTGTGTTCATATTTCTTTTTCTACTGAGGTGACTTTTCCATTCATCCATAGTAAAACTCTGATCATAACTGCAATAGTGGCAAATAAATATAAACAAAGTGGGTGGATTAACAACGATAAAGTAAGAAATACATAATGAAATGTGTTAGGATCTTATCACTCATATTACTGTAACTATCTTCTTTCAGCTGTTCAAATATCTTAAATAACACTGGAGTTGCTTCTTGAAATGCACCTTCTCTTCAGTTTTTTAACATTCTTCCACAAATATCTTAAGGAGTTCTCAGGTCATCCAGTCCACTCACAGGTATTATTTACTTCTGCAAATGGTTGCCGTTTGGGGAGACTTCTTGCAGGAATAAACCTGGTCTGCTGGTCTCTACTGAGGATAGGCTGAAACTAGGATTATCTCTGATATTCAAAGATGACATGGAAGCCAACTGTGCTGTTTCCAAGGTAAGAAGCCTTAAAAAAAGAAAAGTTAACAAATCAACCAGATTTTAAAAAATGACTGTAATGCAGTGCAAATTTTCACACAATACTGTATTTTAGCTAAGGTTAAAAAATAATTCCACTAAGAAATTTTAACGTTTCACTTCAGCATAAGAAAATACAGTATTTTTTTTTAATTAAGGAGTATCAAAGAATAGACAATAAAAGTGCTGCAAATAATAATTCCTGAAATTAATAAAAAGCATCAGTTAAAACAGGAAATTCTTGTGACTGACTGGAGAAGATGACCTGGGAACCTCTCTTTGAATGCAGAACAACCACTGCAACATTAGTTAAATCGAGTCTTATTTCCGTATGTTCAGAGCAGGCTATGCTATTGCTTTCTCCCTTCACTGGGCTCTAAGCGATGCAAATAAGGCTAGTTAAGGTACTGATATGTAATCCTTGTGGCCTACCTGAGTTTCCTGTTTCCTCACATAATGCTCTCTGTAAAGGACTGAGCGCAGCAGGATGGCAGAGCCACTCCCCTCCAGGAATGTCAGCTGGGTAAGAGCCTCAAAGAGGCTATGACTCCCCAGGGCACAAAAGTTTACATATCAGAAACTGAAGCAACAGCTTCCTAAAACCATTCAAATGCTATCCTAATTAAGTTATGCAGACTGATTGTTTTACATATCATTCTCCCTGCATATTGCAAAGATGGATTTCTCCCCACCTGGTTAGCCAGCTCAAGTACCTCACGTAGTTCCCACTGTCCTAACTGTCACTCATCCTTCAACCACTCCCTTCTTTACAAGATAATAAATTCTGAGAGAGGCCTTGGATCAGGGCTTTTGTGCACATATCCTCACTTGGATGGGACTTAGGACCTCTTGGCTTCCTATAGCTTTAAATATGTCTTAGTGCACTAGAGGTGGTAGATTGGAATTAACTCACTGGAATTCCAATAACGTTTCTATGGGATTACAAATATAACCTTCCAGATTACAAGGTGAACTGGAAAAAGGATTACAATACTTGGATTACAATATACAATATTTGGATTACAATATATAATATTGGGATTTTGATAACTGACTTTTCACTCTTCGCCATGGCCAGGACAGAAGACAGACTTCAACAAAATGCTATTTCTCTGCATTATCATCTTTCTTGCAATTACACACAGAGCTACCAGAATGATGATCTAGAAAACTTGCAATTTTCTATTATATTATATTATATGGTGATATAATACTGTACTACCAAACCAACTCTCAGCACGTTGCTTTGCCTTGCCAAATCTATAAAATACAAGGCTGGCTGCTTCTACAGGGGGAAGAGACACTGAGAATACAGATAACCAAGTGGTGGGGCAGCCCTATATAATCTGCATGTCTGAGCTAAGTGAAGATACCTGTCACTTTTATAATACGCCTTGGGTTGTTCTGAGGTACATTCCTGGTTAACAAACTAGATCAAGTTCAGGATCTAGTTCCACAACCCTATAACTTGTAAATGGGGTAGTAGAGACTTCACGTAAAATTATCCTGGCTTCATCCGCCTTCCGGGGTTGGGAGCTCCGAGACCCCGGAGAAGAACCAGAATGGGTCCAACTGGGCCCCAACTCACTGGGCCCGCGCGGCGCCAGGGCACAGCAAGGGAGAACTGATCCACCTTCCGGGGTTGGGAGCTCCGCAACCCCGGAGGAGAACCAGAATGGGTCCAACCGGGCCCCAACTCGCTGGGCCCGCGCGGCACCGGCGCACGGGCTTGGAATCAAGCACATCATCCATCTGCCCTGCCCCCCCAAGCAAGCTGCTGGCTTTGAGGTCTGGCTAAATTGATGGCAACTAAGGTACATAAAGCAACTGAATGCTAGTATTTTTTTGTAGATTTTGCAGGCCTCTGATCGGCACCCTGAGTGTCTCTTTGCATGATGACAGTAGGCAATGTTGCAAATACGGGGGACTCTCTTCTGTCTTGTCTTCGAGGACCAATATGGTTCTCACCATTTTGCTTTACTCTGATCGTTATTATTTTTCTCTTTTTTTCCCTTTATTTTATATTCTGTTTTTATTGATTTTGTTTTGTTTTGTTTTTGGTTCAATTCTACTATACCTGTTGGAATGGTCAGCTAATCTGAAGATAGCAAGGTATGTTATAGTAGCTATTATACTCACATTATCGGTCTTCGAAGTTCTGTACCAGTCCTACTGCTATGTTTTGATTGACTTTATTCTGTTATGTTCTGTTGTATTTTACTATCTTTAAAAAAAAAAAATTATCCTGGCTTCAAAGGGTTAAAATAAATGAATCAGTGTGTCTCATTACTGTCTTTAAAAAAAAAAAATTATCCTGGCTTCAAAGGGTTAAAATAAATGAATCAGTGTGTCTCATTTTCTTCTGCTAAAAATCCTCCATTCAGAAAAGGGCCTGCAGTTACACCTAACGTGTCAATTGGATAAATGCTTCGATATAGATCATTTCAACTCAAATTTTCCAAGTTAGTTCCTAAGATATTTAACTAGAACACAGGCTGTGGGACATTTGTAAGTTGCTTCTATGTAGGCCATCTCAAAATAGGTGATGTTAAAACGACAGCGACACACACCATTTCTTCACTGACTGAAATTCTGAAGCAACCCTGAGACAAGGACATAACAGCCTTCCCAGAGGAATTGGTCTGTAAAACAGAATACTATACCTGCAAGGTTTGTGTCCACCCTGGCTGCTACCACGTCTGTGGCCCGTACTTCCTCCTGATTCCTGGACAACAGGTGTGGTGAAGTGTCTACTTCCCTGTGAAGTCATCTAGGTTCAGTGGTTGCTGATGCCCATACCTCCAAAATAACAGTAAGCTCATGACAAAAAGGATATGTAATTGGGCTTCTGCAGAATATAATTTTTATTCGTCTTGCTGCGTATTGTTTGTAGGCCCTCATCTAAGTCCACATGGCTTCAAAGTGACTTTATTCCAGCTCTGTCACTAAAGCAAAACAGAATTTTACATTTTCTCCCACTAACAAATATTACTTGGTGAGAAAAGGCCTTCTGACCCTAATAGCACTCAATGCTCAAAACAAGCTGAAAAAGTGTATCAGAATTTTACAAAGAACAAAGTAAATGGACAGAAATGTGTAAGACGTCACCGGGAACAGCTACATCATGAGAAATTATTGCCATTAAGATTTTAAATCTGGTAAATGTTTTAAAAACAAAAAGCAGGACAGTATCAAGTGCCATTCAATAATATTTTATTTGGCATAAGGTAGATTTTTAGTTTGCCTGTTTGTTTTGCAGTACTGAGGTTTGAATCTTTGAACTGAGTTGTATTTTCAGCCACTTCTAAAATTTTTGTCTTGAGATAAGGTGTCCCTAATTCGCTAATTTGGCCAGTCTGGGCATGAACTTGTGATCCTCCTGCCTCAGCTCTCCAAAGTGCTGGGATTACAGGTATGTGCAACCACTCCTGCTATTCAGTATTAGTTCTGACACTAAATTAGCAGTATAAGTCATTGTTCTGCATTCTGGTAAATCACTATCTAAAGTCCAACAGCTATAGAGTTAAAATCTCTTGAGATTCCATTCAGCTTGTCTCACCTTGTCTTGAGTCACTTCAAATACTCAGTACTGTGTCCCTCTGACCATTTCCTCATCAAGCTCTTCCTTCTATTTGGAAAATTCACCATTGCATCTACAGTGTAGTCACTGCAATTTTATGCTACTTTGAAATTTTAAAAATAGCATCTTTTACAGTTATAAACATAGTGTAAATGTTGAAATCTCTCTTTTAAGCAGAAAGTAAAACTTCCCAGAGAAACTCCACTGATGGCAGCCACGCGGCCTCTTTATTACCTGCATCATGGTCTTGGGCCTATGCTCCCATTGCCTTGCCTGACAAACAGGGTAAGTATACCTACTTCAAGGGTTGTCATGAGATTCAAGTAAACACGTCAAGGGGCCTGGGACATCTGGCACATTTAAATTCTTGCTGTTATTATATTTTATTTACCTCCAAATGTTCATTTGGTTTTATAGGTGGCACAAAGTTTGCCCACATAATGTGCTACCTATGGGTTTATCTTCCATGTTTCCATTTTGGTCAGTCAATACATTTAAACGTACTCTGTATACACAACACAGTTAAAAAGGCATTTAAAAAAAAAACTAGGGCCTGGAGTTTGTCTCAGTGGCTTAAGCGCCTGCCTGGCAGGCATGAGGCTGAGAGTTCGATCCGTGGGACCGGGAAAAAAAAAAAAAGTATTGTATAAATACCTGGCCTTGAGGAGCTCTTACCTTGAGTGGGGAAACACTACACGAACAACTTATGTAACAATATAAAGTCACCTAAGAGTGTAGTATAAACAGTGAATGTTCAAAGAGCACCCTATGGCTGCAGACTTTGCATCCCACACTTCAAGGTATGTGGGGATCTTCGTAAATGGAAACGGGAGAGTGTTCCAAAGCACTATTCATTGCACAAATATAGTATATACCAAGTACCTCCCATAGGCCAGGCTCTGTTAGAGGGGTGTGTATGTGCCTATAAGGGATATAAAAAAAGTTCCTGCACTGTGGGAACTTAAAGGGCACTCAACATGACAGCCAAGTTTTTCATTTGGTTTATGGTACTTGGGATGAACCCAGGGCCTGGGGCAAGCTAGGCAAGCATTGTACCACTGAGCTGTATCCTCAGCCTGAAAGGCAAGTTTTGAAGTAAAGAATGAGAAGGGCTTGTTTTCCCATCATAGAAAACATCCTCCGTGAAACAGACAGAAATCAGTGCTGTTACTATAGTCACCATGGGTTCCCAACAGTCACAAACATAAAGAAATACAGTAATAATTCAACATTAAGTTCTATTGCTTACAAAGCACAATAAGGGGATATTCTACATATTTCTTGATACAAATAAGAGATTTAGAAGCATATACAGTCAGTATTACTGGGATGGCTTTTGTTAAGTTTCTAAAATTCTGCCCAAATGAATGTCCAGTAATGCGCTGTTTGCATACTTTGTGCTTTGGGGTGTTCTTTTTTTTTTTTTTTTTTTTTTTTTTTTTTTTTTTTTTTTTTTTTTTTTTTTTTTTTTTTTTTTTTTTTTGCTTTGGGGTATTCTTTATCCTCACTTTTTTCTTTTCTTTTATTTCATCTATCAGTGACTGCCCACAAACATCAAAATTGAGAGAGTGCCTAAAGATGCATGTGGTGGCCAGAATCTATGACAAAGAGAAGTATTCACGTCAAAAGAAAACACAAATATCTTTTCCTGCTTAGACCCTCCCATTGATGCCCACTCTCCACTCACCCCTCTGCAAAGACAATGCCTTCAGGTAAAGAAAGCATGTTGTAAATACTGACTGGCAAAGCTTTCTCAATCTCTCCCTCTTCCCAGTGAGGAAGCACTGGGATCTTCCCACTGCGTAAGTCCCAATGTTTCCATCACAACACACCCCTCCTAGCGCCTTGCTCAGCCTCTGCAACCCTTTCACCCCCACAAGGTGCAACCTGTTACATCCTACCAGCATTCTTAGGGTCTTAAAATTGTTATGCCTGAGTAAATAGTTACATTACATCTCTGTAAACATATCCAAAATAACCCCATTGCTTTAAGAAAGCCACAATGACTTCATTAAATTCATTCAAAACCTGAACTTCTTTAATGCACAAAGTACTTAAGTCAATAGCGAATAGTGTCTAAAACATTTAAAATCAAACTTCACCTGAAGTGCAGATAATCTAGCATTCCTAACATTTAACGCCCAATAAAATTGTGCAAGGCTCCAACAAATAGCCAGCTCACTATTTTTTCAGCTCCTTACTTTGGCATTGGAAAACTGGTCTTCATGCTGCATTACGCCGCTTGTTTAGTTACTTACAAGTTAAACACGTAAAGAAGGTACCATTTAAGAAGAGGACATTCAGGCATTCCCAAAATTTACCTTTTTCCTATGTCCTATAATAGCCTGTTTACTAGGTGACAATGTTATATAATGGGGATGTGGAAAATAAGAGATACAGGGCTTTACAAACTATTGAATACCCTAATAATTAGTTTTAAACCCATCTTCCAACTTGAAAAATACACTAATTTATTCCACAAATCATTATTTATTGCCAGGACTCGTATTTTACAAAATTGATAACAAGGGTACATATTCCACATCTGAACATATTCAAATCAAACTCACATATTTAAATATTTTTGAGCAGCCTATGCTTATGCAAACAGTTACCCCTAAGATTAAATGAGCTAAAGCATCAAAGACCACTTGGGAAAGGCCTGGTAAAAAAATATTACTACTCAACACTGGTTATTACTAGTTTCCCTAATGTCCAAATTTCAAGCCAAACAGTTCCAAAATCATGTCTACGATTATGAATGCACAAGAAAATAATATATAAAACACTGTAAATAAAGCTGGTATTGTTATCGTACCAATAAAGTTCTTAATCTAGTCAAAGATGAGATTAATTGTACCAAATCATCCTTAAAGGCCAGAAAACTTGCTTCGGGTACTGCTACTTGTCTCTCTGCCCATCAATTAGGAATACAACCTTTACATGGTCTCGTATGAATTATACTCAGCAGTCAACGGACACCGGAGAACTCGATCAAAGCGAACAGCTAAGTCTAGCAGGTGGACGAGCGGCCCCTTCCTTTCCAGGCTGCACTAACCCTTGCAATCTGATCGTTTCAATACCGATCTGAAATTCCACAGAAAGCCAGGACACTCTCGTGCTGGGAAACACATTTTTCAAGTCACCAAACACATCTTCTTCACATATCCAAAAGTCATTTAAACTAACAACGCCACGGCATCCTGGCCCCAGCCGTCTTCAAAGCACTGCACGGCCTCGGCCGCGCTCGGGGCTGCGGAGGAGCGCGGGAGGTCAGCCTGCCTCACGCCGCCCGGCCCCGCGCCCGCCCCGCGCCCCGGCCCGGCCCGCGGCTCCCGGCCCCCAGTCCCCACGGCTGCCCCGGCTCTCCGCAGGGCGCGGTCCCACGCGGACTCCGCGCCACACAGCCCGCCGCCTCCCAAGGCCGACTGGGACCGGCGGGCCGCGCAGGAGGAAAGGGCGCCCCGCTCCACTCACGCGCCCGGGGGCGGCACCGGGACCATCGCCGCGTCTGTCGCGTTCAAAAACGGAAAGGGAGAAAAGCAAGGAGGAAAAAAAAAAAAAAAAAAAAAGACCTGGCTCCTCGTGTCCTCCGGAAGCCGGCGGCGGCGGCAGGAAGTGACGCAGGCGGTCGCGGCGCCCGGGCCGCGGCCCGCGCCGGACTCCGGAGAGATCCGCGGCACCGCGCCGGCCGCCTGCCGCGAGTAGCGTGAGTGACCGGCGCCCGCGTCCCCGCGTCACCGTCGCGCCCCGCCCCGGCACCGCCCTCGGCGTGGCGAGGCGATCTCTGAGCCAGAGGCCGGCGGCTGGCTGGGCGGCGTGCGCGGGCACTGACGCGCTTCCCGGCCGCAGGTGCTCGCGGGGCCCCGCGGCCTCCTGTTCCCGGCGCCTCCTGCGCGTGGGGCGCCCGGCTGCGGCGACGCGGGGACGAGCGCGGGCGGCCGGCCGGAACTGCGGCCTGGGAAACCACCTTTCGGGGTCAGAGCGCGGAAGGAGGAAATTCTGCTCGCTTAGACGGTGGATTGTGGAGCTGTCTGAAGTCGGTCTGCAATCCTGCTTCAGTCTGAGAGAAACAGGGTTGTGAGAGAGAAAAGCGATAACATTCCGGGCAGAATAAGTGGTATTTCATTTGAAAACCACCACCCAGACGTGCTGTCAGGAACCCGAAATCAGCAGTCGTCCGATTACAATACCGTCACGGGAGCTCGGGAGAAGCGGCTACGTAAAGTTTGACCTAGAAAAGGTCAACTCAAACTTATCAACCTAAAACTGAGTCCGAGGTAACTTGTTTTGGTAGCTTTATCTCTGGACGCTCATGGTAACCAGGACTTAACTCAGCTCATCCTACTGTCTTCCTACCGAAATACTGCTAGTTCAAGCGTTACCTCACAGGAAAACTGTGTAAAGAGTCAGCTTTCTCCTGAGAGCCCTAAATGGCTCCCAAAGCACAAGACTAGTATATTGGTAATCATGCTGAACCATTAACTTGCCAGGAGTGAAGCCCAGGGAGGCCCCTGGGTGTTTCATGGTGGCATGCACAAGCCACCCCACAGGTGAGGCGGTCAGCCTGTGGCATGCCTGTAGGAGATGATCGAAGTTCAGACCACGTGCAGTCCATGGGTCTGTACTATGTGCTGGAATGTTCTGTATTCCTGGCAGTCGAACAAAGCATACCATTGGCCATGATGAGGAAAGGCCTACCACTGTGTAAATCTGGCACAACTTCCCTACTAAAAATAACTCAAGTGCTTGTTTCTGGAACCATGGAATAGTAGTGTCATTGCATAGCAATCATGTTGCATAATGTGTGTTACATAATTCACGTTAAAATTTTACCACTCTGGGTCAGCAGTAATTAGAAATTCTTTCCTAGATATAATTAAAAGGTGGCATTGTCGTAGCAGGAGAAATCAAGCTCTGGGTAGGAATCTACTCCATTTATTGAGTGGCATGTTAGCAGAATTTTGTAAAAAGTTGAAACAAGAAATGAACCTGGTTCCCATCCGTTCAGGCATTAGCAGGCAGGAAATACTTCTGTAATTGTCAGACAAATGGTACCTGCACAGTGTCCTGATGACCATTGTTCTTCCTTTCTCCCTAAGTTAAAAATAATTCCCAGTCTTGAAAGCTACTACTCTTGTTGCAAAATCGGCTGGGCCTTCTGTGGCAGCTCAAATCAGACACTTAAACTCATATCGTGCCCCACCCCCACTTTTTTTTTAACCAAACATGGTCATTGTTATTTTAACATTTTGGTGTAAATCATAAAGACAATTATGGTGTCTGGTCTTCCAGAATAATTCTTCTCTAAAGTAGGCCGATTTCATTGTATAAATCATAACGTTAAATTTAGAGAACCTCTGGAGGTGTGTTAATAAGAACGGAAAATGGGACGATGCCCTGTGCCTCCCACTCTATAAAAATATACTTGTAGTTAGTCTTTAATATCTAGGAATTCAATACAGTCTATGGTTAAGTAATATTTTGATCCTGTACCTGTAAGTTCTCTTAAAGTATTAATTTTTATTGTTTCCTGGCTAATTTTCTTAAGGCTCATCATTATTTTTGTCAGAAACCAATAGGCATTTTAGAGAAATTACTCTTGCCCCCAGTGTCAGGAGTTTCAGTTAAATGGCTGTTCATGGTATTCACTTTGTTCTGAATAAGTACTGCATGTACCCAAACATCTAAGACTTTAAGGTATCAGAAAGGGGAAAACATGCCACTTGGCTTAGGAGTGGGCTTGTCCTGATGTTTCATTCATAGGCAAGCAAGAAGAAAACCAACTCTGTCCTTAATCAGACTTACTAACTTCTTGAGCCAAATTGACATTAATGAACATGGCTTACAGGATGTTTTGCAATGTACTCTAGTGGAGGAATTTCTGTGGTCTTCATTATTGTATGCAGCTTAGGAACAATTACAAAACAGCTTATACATTCCATTTACACCTTTTCTTGGTATTGCAAAATGGCTATCTTATTCTTAGAAACTACAGTACAGTTATCACCTATCATTATTTCCATTGTTCTTTTTATCGTATCTAAAACAGTATCTGGATGTCTTTCACCTATGAGGTCCTACCTAAAAGAGGAACATTTATTTAAAATCAAAATTTAATTAATTTCTCAAACAAACAAAATTATTCCTTTTGTATTTGCTCTTTAATAACACTTGTTGTTGCTGCTCTTACTTTCTCTGGAAATGTGCTGTTCTTTATAGAATCACAACTGTTTAAATAGCAAAATGAAACTTTTTATCCCATAGCATCTGTCAGCGACATCTCTGGCTCCAGCTGTAGACACAGGCTTGGTGAAGCCCGGGGAGGAGCGCTGGTAGGGCCATCTTATCCTTTCCGGGCTGTGGTCACCAGGGTGATGCTGTTCTGAGCGTCATAGCTAGCTTAAGTCTGGTCTGTGTTTTCAAGTGTTGTATTGCTTTCATCTGGATGATAGTTACAATTTGCAATGTCTGTCCTTTTAATGGATATTACAGTGTCCATCATTTTAATAATATTTTTATCCCTCATTTTGATCTTTTTATGGGAGCTATAATGTTTCAAAGTTAAAGTAAGGGTAGATGTGTTTGTGCCTTAATTATCTAGGCCACAGGTCAGTCAATATTTTTATAATACACTTTTTCTTAAATGGTCAGATTGAAAATATTTTAGGCTTTGTGGCCTGTGAGTCCAATCAAGGATGTTACACAGGTACTTAGAAACACTTAAAATGTACCCATTTAGGCCTGAAGTGCAGCTCAGGTCTGTCCCCAGCACCAAAGGATAAAAATGAGTAAGTATGTGTCTGGCTAGGAACATAAAGCCAATTTTGACTTGTGGGCCACATAAAAACAGGTGGTAAGCCAGGTGTGGTGGCACACAAGTATGATCCGAGCACTCAGGAGGCTGAAACAGGTGTATCACCATGAGTTTGAGGGCAGCCTGGGCTAAATAATGAGTTCAAGACTAGCCTAACTATGTATAATGAGACCCTGTCTCAAACAACCAAAACCAAAGACAAAGCAAAACAAACAGGCTGTGGAGTGGAGTTAGCCAGCAGGCCGTGTGTTTGCCAATGCCCCTTCCTTTTCTGTCTTGCAGCCCCATGGCTGGGAGTTACAGAGTCATGGGTGACGACGGTTCTATTGATTACACTGTTCATGAAGCCTGGAATGAAGCCACCAATGTCTACCTGATAGTGATCCTTGTTAGCTTCGGCCTCTTCCTGTATGCCAAAAGGTAGATCTGTTAGTAACTTAACATAGATACAACACTGGGCTTTTAAGAGTTTTATAGGATTTTTCTGAATTGAATGCATAAAAATAATTCTGTCAAAATGTTTGTTCCTGCTGTAACAGGTACACTTTCCACTCTGGTCCCAGGTACTGGTGGTGACCAGGGCTTGGGTTTAAAGTACCTTTGCCTTAAGAGGTACAGGTTTAAGTACAGCACCCAGCACCCGGGCCACATGCTCTTCACTCCTATTCCAACACTTCTGAGGTAATCCAATTGAACCATCAGCCTGTATTCATTGCTACTGTCTGAGGAGCACGTGTTCCTTTTTGTTTGTTTGTTTTTGGTGCCCAAGTCCTGAAATACAGAAACACTAACTCCTCTGTATTCATCAAATCTCCTTGCCCTTGAACTTTTCCTTGTTTCTTATGCATGACGCTATCACAGCACTTATAATAGTACCGTTGTTATCTGGTTACTTCTGTTTTTTTTTATCTACAAAAACTTCAGCCTCTTGAGAACAAGGACCTTGTCTTTTGCCTCTGTGTCCTGGATGTGCCAGGTCATGCGACTCCTCAGTATTTTCTGCCCCAGTTGCAGATGTCATAGCTTCATTTAACTGCCCTCTTTTACACCTGCTGGCTTCTTTACCCTAAGCACGTTTAGTTTTAAAGTGGAGTGTGTACTTCATAGAAGAAAAGCAGTATTAGTGAAGTTGAGTTAGGGCTGCTCTTAGCCACATGCTTCAGGATGTCCTCTACCTAGGTAAAAGTGACATTAAATAGTTGAAAATGATTATTAATCTAGAAATAATTTGTGTTTTGCCTGGGGATAATCAGAGCTCACCCTTTCAGGCCACATAGCCCTCTTGGAGCAGCCTCATTCTTGCTGAAGGGCTGTGGGCTGAGGGCAGGAAAAGGCACCCTCTGAGAGCAGGCACCACCTCCTCCCAGCTTTGCTTTTAAAAACAGAGGCACATTGTTCTGATTTTTTAAAAGGTATCCCCACTAAAGCCATGCTATTGTATTTAAGAGGTAGTTTTATTCATCAGTTTCCAAAACTAAGGTTGGTTTACATTCAATGTATTTGCCAAACCAATAATTTGTCCTTATTTGGATGACATGGGAGGGAGGAAAAATGAGAATTTTTTGACTGTACATTTTTCTATACAGAATCTGGCTTTTTTAGGAATTGAAGGAAGTCACAATTGAGGCCTCTCAGTTTGTTTTATTAAATGGATGTGTTTAGCACTTCATTTCTCTGAAAGCCCTGTTGCTGTATATGTCTAGCCTCATACTTTTAGTAAAGGAACACATGAGCCAAGGAAGCATCTCACAAAGTAGAAAATAAAACGGACTTGTCATTTTAAGTCCTTTGAATGTAGCTTCTGATTACCAGGATCATGTGATTAAAATCATATAGAAATTAATACAAGTATGCATTTTGCATCATTTTTGTATTTTAGGAACAAAAGGAGAATTATGAGAATATTCAGCGTGCCACCTACAGAAGAAACTTTGACAGAGCCCAACTTTTATGACACAATGAGCAAAATTCGTTTAAGACAACAACTGGAAATGTATTCCATATGTAAGTGTAGTCTGCTAAGCTATATACATAAGTATGTTTAGATAGATGTTTTGGAATTGAGTTGAATTAGCGAAAGGGTTAGGTTATCAAAAATAGTTGGTCATATAAAACTTAGTACCTTTTTTCAGATTCTTAACCCATTTTCAGCAAAGTCAAATTTACTGTGAAATTTATTGCCATAGGACTATCTCCAAGACCCTGAGAAGTGCCTTAGAAATGTACTTCTATGATTGCATGTTTGAACATTGTGTAAAAATTGAGATTTTACCTATTCGTTGAGACTGCTATCTCTTCCTATTCTAATTTTTCCTCCTTTGCTTGACCCTTCATGTGGCATGGCATTAAAATGGCCAAAGAACTGTAAGCCGGAGTAATGTAGGAATGAATGACTTCATGAGTGTGACATGAGACATCAGGAACAAGGCCAGAGAGTCCTGTCTGATTATGTCCTGTAGTACTGAGCATTGTGGGTATATAGGCAATGAAGCAGAAACAAAGTTCAGAATGTGTGGGGCCAGAATGAATTGTACATCTAAACTAGAGCCTTTTGTGCTGTAAAAGAATGGATGTGGTTTCCATGATGTATAGTTAAGCATGAAAAGCAAGAAGAATATTTGCTAGGCTGCTACCATTGTAAAATCAAATGACCACTATAGCAAGCCTTCTGGAACCTCATTATGATCCAGGAAGTTTATATTTGTAATCTCAAGGAAAAGTTATTGGAATTCTAGTGAGTTAATTCCAGTCTACCACTTCCAGTACAACCCATGGCGAGAATAAAGACACTAAGGCATGTTTGTAGTTGTGGGGAGCCAAGGGGGTCCGAAGTCCAGCTAGGGTGATGGTTAACCAGAACAAAGGCCTCGACCCAGGTTCTAACCCAGGTTTTATTCATTCATGAAGAAGGGCATGGCTTGAAGATGAGTGACTCATCTTCGGCAGGAGGTAGGTGAGTGCTGTGAGCTGAGCTAGGTAGGTAGCCTGAAATCACCTCTGCAATATGCAGAGAGAAGGGTATGTAGAAAGAGTAATTTGCATAACACAATTTAAGGTAGTGTCTAACGTTTTGGGGTTAGAGTTTCAGCTCTGATATGTAATCTTTTATGCCCTGGGAAGTCATAGCCTCTTGTCTCGAGACTGGATCCCAGATGACAGTGTAGAGCATGGCTCTCCCTCCTGCCTGGCTGACACATGTTTTTTGGGAGCTATGGGGCAGGAGACAACTGACCTGTCCCCTTGCTTCAAAGACTTGCATCAACACCTCGGCTAGAGTGATTTGCATTGCTTATAGCCAGTTGAAGGTTTAAGGAAAGTCCTAGCCAACTCTGTACATATTATTACATGGGGATCGGGCCAGGTTTAGCCAAAACGGAGATAATTGTTCTTCTTTCAAGGAGAGTCATCCAGGTGGTCCTCCACAGACCACAGCATCCCTTTTATATTTATATGCAGTATAAAATATCTCTGGGGCAGCATGAAGGGAGGCACGAAAAGATTTGCATCAGGTTTTTGATGGATATTGCTTGATGAGAACTGTGTGGGATTTAAAGAAAAATCACTAGGCAATTTTTTTCTTTTCTTTTCTTTTCTTTTCTTTTCTTTTCTTTTCTTTTTTTTTTGGTACCAGGGATCGAACTCAACCTTGCACTTACCAAGCAAGTGCTTGAACTGCTGAGCTAAATCCTCGGCCCTTTTTTTGGTCTTTTTGAAACAGGATTTCAGTATGCAGTTCAGGCTAGCCTTGAACTCACTTTGTAGCCCAGGCTGGTCTTAAACTTGCAGCAATCCTCCTGCCTCAGCCTCCCAATTCCTGGGATTACAGGTGTGTGCTACCATACCCAGCCTACTAGCAGTTTTAAAGAAAAATGTCCACAATAAAAACTTAAGCATGTACATGCTTGCATGTGTGTGCATGCACACACATGTGCCCATGCATAGCAAGAAACAAAATAAGTTTTTGTTAGCATATGTCTCAGGCCAAGTGGAATCTCAGGTGAAAACTAGGGGGGTTAAAAAAAAAAAAAAAAAAAAACATATATATATATATATGTATATATACACACACACACATACCCTCACATATAGTTGTCTGTGAATGCTGAAGTCTGTTTTACAAAATAGCATATTTGCATTTAACCTATGCACATCCTACCATATACTTAAAATCTTTTCTAGGTTACTTATTATGCTTAACACAATATAAATGGAATATAAATAGTTATTATAGTGAGTTGTTTAGGCAATAATGATAAGGAAAAGTTTATACATCTTCAGTAGCGAAACAATTTTTGTCAGGTATTTTCAATTCACAGTTGGTTGAATCCATAGATACAGAGGGCCAACTATATGTTTCAAGTCAGGTAAAAGCCGGAGAAAAATCCTCAGCATAAATTGTATTCTAAAAACTGGTAACAGCAGTTCCTCATGGGAAAGACCTGGGATGGTATTATAGAACTACTACGTAGGAAGGAGATTATTCTTTTTAGTTGACCCTTTTGTTTCTGTTGCATTTTTTACTAATGCATGTATTACCAGTAAAAAATAAGAAATAAAACTTCATTTAGCAGCATTACTCATAGTAGTGAAAAGGCAGAAATAACCTTACTGTCTTTAGCAGATGAATGTATAAACAAAATGTGGTACTTATGCTGAATGTGATTCAGCCTTGAAGGAGATTTTGACCCACCAGTACAACAAGCATGAACCTTGAAGACATTATGCTAAGTGAAATGAGCTGGTCACAAAAGGACAAGTATTGCATTATTTCACTTACATAAAGCCAGTCATAGAGACAGGAAGTAGAATGGTGGCTGCTAGCAGCTGAAGAAGATGTGTGGGGCATTAGTGTTTCATGGGTACAAGAGTTCAGTTTGGATGAGCTGTGTGGATGGATAGTGTGATGTTTGTATAACTGTCCAAATATACTTAATGCCATGAACTGTACATCTAAAAAGGGTTAAAATGGTAAATTTTATGTTATATATGTTTTTTTCAAAAAACCTTAAAAATTTCAATTATTTTTTAAAAAATGTGCAGAATTTGATGCTCTGTATAAAAGATTATAGGTAAATAAGTGAGTTTTCATGATGCCTACTCAACAATCATAGACCCACTATGCAATTTTCTTCTTTTTCTCTGAAAATGACATAAAATTTATCAGAATTCCAGGGTACATTAATTTTCTATTGCTATTATAAAAAATTACCATAAACTCAGTGGGTTAAAAGAATGCAAATGCATTGTCTAGGTGTTTTGTGGATTAGATGTCCCAACAAGGTCTCATTGGGCTGAAATTAGTGTATCAGTGGTTCCATTTACAAAGATGCTTAGGGGAAAACCTGTGTCTTTATCTTCTCCAGCTTTGGGCATTGTCTTAGTTACTTCCTCATTGCAGAGACAAAATGACACCCACAAGTTAGAAGAGGAAAGGTTTATTTCGTTTCACAGCTTGTTGAGGTTTCAGTCCATAGTTGGCAGTGTGGCAGAGGGGCATCACAGAGGAGCAGCACTCCATATCATGGCAGGGCAGGGGGCAGCAAAGCAGCAAGCAGCAAACGTACCTTCCATTCAGGCTACAAGACTGTTGGTTGGTGCCACCCACACCCATAGTGTGCCTTCCCATTACCTAACTCAGAACTGTGCTATTCTAGTCAGTGAAGTATTTTAGTACCACACACCCTTAATCCTGGTATCACTCACTTTAAATCCAGCCAGCTCCAAAAAGTCCCACTTATGAGTGCGTGAGGCCTCAGGGGAACAGCCATAACACTTGTAACAACTGCTTGCACTCCTTTGGTTCATAACCCCATTCCTGCATCTTTACAACCAGGAACATTGCATCTAACTGCTCTTCCACACTCACTTTTTCCTCGCCTTATGAAGTGAGTCAGGAAAGATCTCTGATATTAAGGGCCCTGTGATTAGGTTGAGCCAGATATCCAACCATTGTCTACCTCCCACCTCCCCAGCTCTTACCTTAACTGTGTCTTCAAAGTCCCTTTTCCCTTACAAGTTAACATAGTCACAAATTATGGAGATGAGAATATAGATGTCTTTGGGAGCCATTATTTATATAAACAGGAATTTATGTGTAATTTGCACATTTATTGAATGCCAATGTAATGGGTCATTCTTAGTGTCTATGATATATCTTGTCCTGATAAAGTCTGCCAGTTCAAGAGAAAATAGCAAACAAAATTCTTTTCTTAAAGTTGTAAGCTTTAGGCTGAAAAAACTGGATCTACACAGAGTAGCATAAACAAATGGAACTCCTTTCTTGGTTAGCAAAAATTTAAGAGGTCAGATGTTTTATGGCCAATCAGTGAATGACCCTCACAGTGAACTTTAGTCCTATGTCTTCTCTAGTTCAGGTTAATGTAGTTTTTCTTCAGTAAATATTTCTTAGAAGTATAAAAAGAAGATGGAATTGCATATATGTTTTCTTCTTCCAGCATATATTTATGACAAATTATGTTCAATAAATGTCTTAGGCTTATAAATTATAGTCAAGGAGCCAAGGATATAACTCAGCAGCATAAGCAGCTGCCTGGCAAGCGCAAGGTCCTCAGTTTGATCCCCGGTACCAAAAATAAATAAATAAATAAATTATAGTCAAATTCCTTACAATGGGAACAAAAACATTATTAACTTAAAGTGGAAATAAAAGGTAAGAAAAAAGGCAATTATAAAACATTAATAGCTTAATTCATGTTTATCATTTTATAGTTCATATAAAAATAATGATAAAGTGAACATAAAAATGGATATAGTAGTGTTTTGAAGTGAGAGGACTGTGAAATATAATTCATTTCTATGAAGAAACAGTTAATTCTAAACAGTCCTTTACTGAGTCATCACTGATTTTGTGATGTTAGCTCATAATTATTTTGTAGTTTTATTAATTTTATCTTTTTCTTTTTTTTAATAGCAAGGAAGTATGACTATCAGCAGCCACAAAACCAAGCTGACAGTGTGCAGCTTTCACTGGAATGAAACCTCAGAAAATGAGCAACTTAAGTAATTATTACCTGGGGGTGGTGACCCAGGGGCATATAATTCTAGTACTTGTGAGGCTGAGGTGGGAAGTTCGCCAATTCAAGGTCAGCATGGGTTATATACCGAGTCCAAGTCTAGCCTGAACTATGAGGCTAGTGAGACCCTGCCTCAAAAAACAAAAAATTAAAAATAAAAATTTAAAAAGAGTAATTGTAAAACAGTACCATGGCAAAATCCTACTTCCTTCTACTAAATCACAAACAACATTAAAAAAAAGAAAAAAGATAAAGAAAAATTTCTATGTGAATAAAATCATTTTATTTGTGGCTTTTCTCCCTTTGTGTGTGTGTGTGTGTGTGTGTGTGTGTGTGTGTGTTATGTTTTTCTTTTTATAATTGCTTCTCCCTGTCATTTGTTACATAAATACAAATGGCTCAAAAAGCCTAAACACACAGACACTGAACATCCCAGGAAGATACAGTATAACCAGATGTGGGGTTCGCCACTGAGGACCTTTGACTTCTTCATGATACAGTCAGTGAGAATCCTGGAGTTTATGCCACTTGGATTAAAATAGTTTTGGAAAATTAGAAAATAGAAATCCAGCTGCTGGAATAATCTCTGTTTCAATTGTTTCGGTGATAAGTGCAGTGTCAATGACAGACTTGTTTCCATTCTTAGTACTCTCATTAGTGACTTCTTAAGTGAATTAGTGCTCTTCTTCAGAACTCGTACAGTGCATTGTCTTTTTTCTATCTGGGAGCACGCCCACATGCAGCTTGTAGAAGCTTTCTGTGATGGGAGTCCGCCTTACCTGTGTTCTCTGTGGTCATGTTGTGTTTGATTTTTATCCTTGTCCTCTTTTCCACTAGGCAGGGCTCCTTGAAACCGTCCAGGGCCTGGCTGTAAGGCAAACAGACCCCTCTGTGTAGCTGTTGGCAACTTGCTTTCAGTCATGCCCTTGTCAGTTTTTAAAGCTGCTGTCTGCTTTCTTCTGCATTGTTTAAATCATAGTAAGCTTTTCTAAAGACCTTCCTGTTGTGTGCTGTTTTGTAGTGTACAATGAAATATTTTTATCTATTCATGTTTTTTAAGTAAAAGCTGGTTGGTGCTAGTGGTAGAGAGAAACTCAACCAATGTTTAAATTAAAGCTATTCTTAAAGAGTTAGTTAAAAGATATTTCAAGTATTTCCTTTTTATTGTGAAACTAAAGAATATAACCTTTAAATGAAAATTAAGCTTTAGAGCAAATAAAATCATTCAGAGAAATTGCACTTACTTTTAAAATTTACTGTATCATCCAAAAAATGTATACAGTACTCTGTGCAAAGTGAATCGTTGACCAAGTGCAGTGATTCTTTTTAATCCACAAGCAAGTCTTAGACTAAGCAGTAGCAGAACAGCTGGGGGACAGCCTCCGACTCTGCTTCAGGAGAACTGCCACATGTTTTCTAAGCAACGATGGCTCACTGCTCACTGTGTGGCACAATCTGGGTAGGTTATAAAAACTGGTCATCTCAGATTTGTAGAAGTAGCTTACGTAAGGATATAAATTACACAGTGAAATCGTTTGTTTTAGCTGCATTCACGAGATAGTCATAACTAAAACCTCATAGACTGGTGCAACAAACCGTGGCAAGTGAGAGAGGATGTATTCTTCCTCACTTTCTTCCTAGCCGTAAGTGAAGGACTCGTATGCACCCCACTGGCAGGAACAGCAGCAGGTCTAGCTTTGAAGTTACTCCCCTGCTTCAACAGCTGAGCTGGAAAGAGATGGAAGCCCTGCAGCCACACTTCAAAGTGACACTGGCCCACAGGCTGCTTCTGCCCCTGCACCCATCATGATCCGGTAGAGCTGTTTTCTTTGGAAGCAGAATGAAATGACAGATGAAGTGGTAGTCAACAGTTATGTCCCCGTATCCTCCTTTCTTCCTCCTTTTCCAAGGTGTAAGTAACGGTTAGCCGCTGTTGGTCTGCAGTGAGTGTGTTAACGGATTGATGTTTGGTGCTGGCAGCCAGCTGCTGTAAGGCCTGAAGTTAGCTTTGAGGGCACAGATGTTCACTATTGGCCTCATGCTGTGTCTGGGTATTTATGGAATTCGTCAGAAACTCAAATTCAGGGTATCTTGGGAAGATTGCAATGTCAAAAATATTTAAGTATTCAGAAGAAATGAGGTAAAATTGTGGTAATAAAGATAGTTCTGATATTGAGATAAGAATAAATTTAATGTGGAAAATACAATTAAGAGAATATACAAAGGAATATTGAGGAAGCCAAGGAATTCATTGAAGTGATGGTTCTAGAGTATGAACCTTATTTTAGCAGTACACCACCCTCTCTCATAGGACGCTTTATTATAGCAGAATGGCAATGGGAAAGGGTGCCAGGAATCTCAGTGGAAATCAGGACACATGGCCTAGCTCCAGCCTATATTTAAACTAGAACTTTGAATGGGGACTGTGAGCTTAGTCTTAATTTATTTCCCACTTGACTCCTAATAAAGCCAGAGCCTAGCTGGGCGTGGTGGCGCACACCTTTAATCCCAGTACTCGGGAGGCTGAGGTAGGAGGAGCATTGTGTGTTCGAGTCCAACTTGGGCTACAACGCAAGTACAAGGCTGGCCTGAGCTACACAGTGCGACCCTGCCTCAAAAAACCAGGTCTGGGAGTTTGGCTCAGTGACTTAAGCGCCTGTCTGACAGGCGCGAGGTTGTTAGTTCAATCCCCGGTGCCGCAAAAAAATAAATAAAATAAAAATAAAACCAGAGCCAAACTTACAAAAGAAAAATATCCTCTTTTGTCTCTTCATCCTTGTAGAATCCTGTGCGGGTAAGACGGGTCTTGCATAAGAATTTAAGAATGATGATAAAGAATTAATCTAAAAATTGCTATTCCTTAACCTCTAACCCTACTGAAGAGTGGTATTTACCACTGGATTCTATACGAATATATTCCCTACCCTTTATCTAGGATATAGTAAAAAATTAAATTACTTAAGTAGGTTAGTAACAATCCACATTCTAGGCAGGAAAGTGAGGTAAGAGAGGTCACACAATGGGCAGGCATATGGTTCAGCCCCAAATGAGATGCCAAACCAGCACCGTACTGGCCTCTTTTATGTTGATGGTCTTAACTCCAGTTGCTTTTCTTCCAAACAGAGAAATTCAGCGTTCTCGTTTATGAAATAGTGACTCATGCTTGAAATTTTTATAAAGATTTATTTTGAGAAATTTCAAACCAACTGAAAAAAGCTAGAGATTTTTATAAAGTGCAGCTGGCTTCATGTTGTTAAACTTAACTGCAACTAGTTTTGTCCTAAGAAATCTGTATTTCTTGAGAAAATTCAAAACAAATATATTTGTGAGAGAAGAGCAAATGTATTACAGTTTATTTTGTTATTGTTTGAGGGATGGAGGAGAAGGGGTTGTAAGTGTCTTACAAATAATACTTATTTTGCAGTTTAAAAAGTTAGGCTCAGAGAATATAGCTCAGTTGGTAGAGTGTTTGCTGAGCATGCACAAGGGTCTGAGTTCCATCTCCAGCATCACAAAAATAAAATGAAATATTTAAAAAATTCTGTCCATTCAAGTTGACCACAAAGGGAGACACTCCAAAATCTGCATAGAAATGTTGTCAAGTTCTTGGCTGATCCCTAAGCAATGCATCTACAAAGGAGTCTCTTAGAAGCCTGGCAAAAAACGAATAGCTAAAAGGCTGAAAGAACTGAAAAGTTTTTTTCAACTACTGCCCAGAGTAGGAACTAGAGTTTGAAACTCGCCACAGGAATTGTCTTCTGCACAAAAATGAACACTTTTCAGAGGAAGTCAACAAAACCTAGAAACTCCACATCGTATTGTTCACAATGTCTAATATGTTATTTAAAAATTACAGGACTGAAGAGAACAGGAAAAAGAGACCCACGGTCAAGAGAAAAAATAGTTAATGTAAATTGTCCTCAATGTTGAATTAGCAAACACTTGAAAACAACTACTACAAATATCCAGTATTTATTTTTTATTATTATTATATATATTTTTTTGCAGCACCAGGGATTGAACTCACAACCTCATGACTGCCAGACAGGCACTTAAGTCACTGAGCCAAACTCCCAGACCTGGTTTTTTGAGGCAGGGTCACACTGTGTAGCTCAGACCAGCCTTGCGCTCGTGTTGTAGCCCAAGTTGGCCTCAAACTCACAACACTCCTCCTACCTCAGCCTCCGGAGTGCTGGGATTAAAGGCATGCGCCACCACGCCCGGCTCAGTCTTTTGCTTTTATGAAATCTCAAGAGAACTGTCCAAAGACCCGCCAGACTTACTTTAGTCCTTTCTGAGGGCTGCACTCCAGTGTCCCGATGATCTCCCACCATGCTCCGCCTTTAAAGGCCCCACCGCACTAACATCACCATGCTGGGGACCAACCTGCCAGTGCGTGGAACTGTGGGGGGCAAGCTACATCCTAATTGCTCAGTGTCTACTGTGTTTTGAAAATCCCATGCTTCTCTCAGTCTCCGCAGTATTCAGTATCCTCGCCTTCTCTGTCAAAAGCTGCTTCAAAGAGTGAAAAATACTTCCACAAAAGTAATGACTGATAACAAAGTGTCGCTTCTATGGGGTGTTTGGTCTGCATTTTAACAAAAACTTCAACTGGAAGGACATGAAGTTTTCAGATATTAAAAAGTTGTAGTTCTAAGGGATAAGAAAACCTTTATCACCTCTGAAGTGAGACCACGTGAACAACAAACTAAACTCCACTTACACATATTTGGCTACTATTTCCAATTCTGCCCTCCTCTATCATCTTAGTTTAAGAAATAGCAATCATAATGTCACCTCTTCCCCACCAAGTTATTAAATGTATTGTAACTCCTAAAAGAAGAGGAAAAAATGATTCTACTAATTTATTCTATCAATTTAAAATGGTACAGTCAATTCTATTGTTTCTTTGAGTGAAAAAGATAGAGGCTAGCAGATAATGGTCTTTTGGCTACCACTTTACAAATGAGTCAAACAGCAGTGTGAATGATTTTCCCGCTTCTGAATTCATGGAGTGTTTTAGTATTTGCAAGAGAAACTGATCTAAAGCAGGACACAGAAATTTACAAAATTAACTGACAATTGCCACCCACAGAGCCAAATACAGATGACTGCTAGAGATCTGTCAGTGCACTAGAGATCTGAAGTATTGGTAGCCCAGCAAAGAGTCCCGATTTTCTGGCTTAAGAATACAGCAAAAACAAAAAACAGAGACAAGTATAGTAGTCCATCAATGGCTGAGAAGTCAATGTGTCTGGATCAGACCTCTCCATTCCCAAAGCAGCCACTATTTAGGTGTATACAGTGATAGGTGAGGCTAGTAAAGGATTACCATTCATCAGAAGACTCAGACTCAAGAGGGCATAGATGATCATATGCTAAGAAGGCTCTTGTCCTGGAGTATAATCCTGGGATGACTCAAGAGGGTGTAGATGATTTTATACTAAGAAGAGTCAATGGGAAATCTCAGATGGGTGGTACCTCCCTTTTATCCCATAGAGAAATATGCAAAATTAGCCATTGTGAATTTGTGGTCCCCAATACTAAAGAATCCAGTCAAAGGCCTGCTGCCCAGGCCAAGGTCCCTAAGAGTCTGTATCAGGAGGCTGAGGAATCTGCATGGAACACTGAAGGGTCTGCTGCAAAGCCCAGAGGTCACTGTTGGAGGTTGGGGGGGTCGGTCGGTGCTGGCAGGCTGGAAGGCAGTGCTGTAAGGTGAAGAATCTGAGAACCAGGAGACAGTACACAAAGTGAAGGCAAAGGTGAAGACAGCAGCCACCAGCTGGGAGTGGTGGCTCGGGCCTTTAATCCCAGCACTCAGGAGACTGAGGCAGGAGGATTGTTGTGAGTTCAAGTCCAGCTGAACTGCATAGTGAGACCCTGTCTCAGAAAATAAGGCCGGGGATTTAGTTCAGTGATGTAAGCGCCTGCCTGGCAGGTGCGAGATTGTGAGTTTGATCCCTGGTACCAAGAAAGAAAAAAAAAAAAAAAAAAGCAGCCATCCTTGATGAGGTGAAGACCAGGGCTTGGGGATATAGCTCAGCTGTGCGAGTGCCTGCCTGGCAAGCCGGACGTCCTGAGTTCAATTTCCGGTACCAAAAACAAAACAAAACAAAACAAAACCAACAACAACACCCTACTCTGCCACATCAACCAAATGGGGATGCTACTCCTGTCCTAGCCAATGAAGACAAGCGTTTAGGGCTAGGAATATGGCTTAGTGGCACAACGACTGCTTGGCAAGTGTGAGGTCATGAGTTCAATTCCCAGTACAAAAAAAAAAAAAAGAGCAGGGTTCAGCCAAATAGAAGAGTTGAAGCTTCCTTGAAGAAGAGCACCCAGATGAAAATCAGCAGCAAAGCTATGGGAACAAAACTCTTCCAAGGGAAATCAGCAAGTAGCCGGGCGTGGTGGTGCACGCCTTTAATCCCAGCACTCAGGAGGCTGAGGTAGGTGGAGCGTTGTGAGTTCGAGGCTGGCTTGGGCTACAACGCGGCACAAGGCCGACCTGAGCTACATAGTGCGACCCTGCCTCAAAAAACCAGGGCCGGGAGTTTGGCTCAGTGGCTTAAGCGCCTGCCCTGGCAGGCGCAAGGCTGTGAGTTCAATCCCCGGTGCCGCAAAAAAAAAAAAAAAAAAAAAAAAAAAAAAAAAAAAAAAAGAAATCAGCAAGAAATTCTTCTCCCCTGTTCTCCTTTTACACTATTCAGGCAATAAGCCTCCTTAAGTGAGTCTTCCCCCTCCAGAACCATGCCAGCTCAGGTCAGCTGACTGTCCCACTCAAGTTGACAATTAGTCAGTTAACCACCACAGGGAGTGTTGAGAAATACGGAGATTAGATGGGGGTGAGGGTGGGTAAATGGAGAGATACAGGACAGATATGTGGAAAACCAATTTCTGACGAAGTACAGTTTTCTAGCCTTAAGACTGGTGTTTATGCACACACACACACACACACACACACACGTGTTTGGTGCCTGTCTGGTGCCAAGTTTTCCTTGATCCACTGTAGGACATTGCATATAGTAAGTGTCTAACAAATACTTCATTGAATACAATGTTATGCTTCCCTAGAAAGCAGCCAGGTGTATGGAATAACATCACTTATAGATTGTGATTTTTTTCTAACACAAAGAAAGCACAGTGATTCTATCATCCTTGTAGCTCTTTATTAACCTTCCCTGCCACTTAGTATAGGTGGTTAAATCTCAATAATGCTTTATAAAAAGCAAAAATGGAGGATGTCTTTTTCCCAGAATATTCCAGGACACTGTAGTGTGTGTGTGTGTGTGTGTGTGTGTGTGAAATTTTCTTTTTGTGGTACAGAGGATTGAATATAGGGTCTTCACACTGAGCTACACACGTCCCCAACCCTTTAGATTTTTATTTTTACTTTGACACAGGATCTCACTAGGTCTCTAAATTGCCCAGGTTGGGTTTGAACTTGTGACCCTCCTGCCTCTGGTTCCCACACTGCTGGGATCATGGGCATACACCACCATGACTGGCTCAGTGCATTCTACATTTTTAAGGACTTAGAACTTTTTAAAAATATGTAAGTGGGCTGGGAGTGTAGCTTAGTGATAGGGCATTTGTCTAGCATGTGTGAGACACTGAGTTTAATCCCCAGCACCACACACGCTCAAAACATATTCTTCAAAAATTTTCAGCAACTAACTCTTAATTTATCATGCCAATGAATATGGTGTCATCAAAATTCAACAGAAGACTCCATTAAATATTTGCCTTGCCCAATTAGTTTGCTATATCACAATTTTAATTTGTTTTCAAACTCTGTGCTCTTACAACTAATAATACGAGACAGAAAAACTATTTGAATTTCAAAAAAAAAAAAAAACTATAAAGGAACTTCAAGTAATCTGCAAATTTACCAGCTGACATTTGGGGAATCTTCAGTGAACAAATTACATTGTTAAGTGCTGTGACCCACGCAGCTTCTGAGGTTCTTGGGGTGAAGGACCACGAGAGGATGAGAAAAATAGAGAGACAAAGCTGGAGTCAGGTGGAGCCCTTACTCTCCTGATGGGAGAAAAGGAACTGGCCCCTCACTGCAGGGACATTTTTTATACCTTTTAGCAACCTAATGTCACATGACACCCTGTTGTCCTAGCAACCCACTGTTCAGATTGTCTTGGGGCTAGGTGTTCTCTAGGTTGAAGTAGCATCTTCACGTGACTTGCCCTAGGCTCTCTTTGTCCTTGGAATGATCAAGTCTGGATCATGCCCTAAGTCAATTTCCAGCTTCAACAGCTCCCAACATATCCATCTCTTTTGTTTTGTCATTGCACAGGATGGGTGGTCTGTTGAAGCTGGAGGAGCTGTGTTGGAGAGCTCTGAAAGAGATCTTTTTAAGTGCAGTCCAAAGATTTTAAGTCCCTGCATTCCACAATTGCAACCCTGTGTAGTCCATTAATCCACAACTGGTCAGCTGCCGGTGTAGCTGGCAATTGTCAGAAGATGTTAGTGATTTGAGTTTCTTTTATAATATATTCCTTTAGCATTGGTTTATATACCTCTAGAAGTTATATGTTTTCTGCAGGATATTCAAGACCAAGTTAAGGTGAGATCTGTTTTTTTTTTTTTTTTTTCCTGGACCTGGGGATTGAACTCACAACCTCACGCCTGCCAGACTGGTGCTTAAGTCACTGAGCCAAACTCCCAGCCCTAGCTTTTTGAGGCAGGCTTGCACTATGTACCTCAGGCCAGCCTTGCACTCTCCTTGTAACCCAAGCCAGCCTCGAACTCACAACGCTTCTCCTACCTCAGCCTCTTGAGTGCTGGGATTAAAGGCATGTGCCACCACGCCCAGCAAGGCGAGACCTGTTTTAAAAACAATCAATTTTTTTTATGTATCAAGTTCAATTAAGTCTCCTCAAGAAACATCTTGGAACCCTACATAGCATGTCTTAGTTCTTGTCAGTGTCAGCCATTTGGATGAGTCACAGCCATTGCTTGACCAAGTTGCTTTCTGTGAAAGCCTGGGAGATTTTTTCTCCTGGTGACTCTCCTTAGGCACACCACACACCAATGATCACTTTTCTTTGTGGTCTCATGGTCTCCTTGATCAGAAGACCAGGGACTCACTGAGTACTGGATGTCACAGCAGAGGTTCTCTAATGTCCTGGGTCCCCATTGACCTTTTTAGGGCTTGGCCAAAATATTGGCTCTCCTCTTAGCCCATCTATCACTCTAATTGTTGGTCTCTAAACCTCAGTTGTTGAACACCCAGAAGAAAAGATTGTTAATAGTACAATGTAGTAGGGTCAGAAAGCATAACATTATCATCTTATCTAAATATCAAACATCTTAGAACATAAAATAGAACCAATATTTTATCAAACATGGATGTTTTAACATTTGAATACCTGTACAATGTTAACAGTTACATATCTTACACAGAAAATTAGAAAACAAAACCATACCTAATGTTGTAACATGACAATTATGATGACATTTTTTAACATACTTGAATTTGCATATTTTTTTAACATGATACCCCTTTATGGTCAGTCATCCTTATCCAATACATAAGGCTTTTACCTAACTTGTTGACCTTTAGTGGGATGTACATCTCGCAAGTTTTTGTTAAAGACAGAGATCTGAATCTGAAACAAGAGTTTGTCACCATAAACAATCTGTTTCACATTTTTGAAGACCTGTACATCTGGAGGCATGAATGCATAACTATACCATGAGGCTAATAAGAATCTTTCATAGCCATGTGAAACCTTTGTATGGGCATTTTTAAATCAATCACCTTATTGAAATATTTCTTTTGACAATGACCAATGTGAACATATTATAATAATATTTTATATAACTTTAGTTGGGGTGTCTCCCATAAGGCTATGGAGATCATTGGGGCCTCCAATCAATGAACAAGAACTGGTTTAAAATTTTACCAGGCAGCTGCTTTCTTATTCATCAAATGGAGTCCTGTCCAATAATTCTCCCAAGGGATTTTGTTTACTCATCTTAATAATTTGTAATGACCTATGAAAAAACCCAATTATAGCATTTAACATATTATCTTTGAACAATAAAAGACTCTCAAGTCCATAATAAACAACAATATATATTACATTTACACAGCCAATTTTAGCATCATTTGGACTAACTGGGAACCCAGGTGGAAGCATGCCTTATAAGTCTATTGCCCAAAATAAACTTTGATTAAATGATCCAAAAATGTAAAAAAGAAAAAAAAAAAAGGAAAAAAGAAAAGAAAAAGGAAAATTATTGAACTCAAAGTAAAAAGGAACAGTTATTTACAAAATGGACAAATGGACAAAAATGGACAAACATGGACAGACAATCTACAGATTCAAAGACATAGAAACAAGCACAGAGTTGTTGGTGTCCACAAGAACTCTCCTTAGTTCCCAGGGCTCTTTATACATTTGTATTGTGCCCCATTGCTGAACTAGCTCGCTTCTTACACCAGATTCTCAGGGTTGAAACACCTGTCACCTACAGCATGCCATGCCCTCAGGGCATTTTGGGCACTCCTGTATGGGCACTTGTGCTTTTGGCTCCACAGGTGTGAATGATCATTAGCTCAGCTGACTTCCAACAACAGCTTACAGACAGACTGGACAAACAGACAGATACACAGGCAGACTGACAAACATCTTACATAATCAGAGTGCACTCAAATATATTGTAGTCCAATTGAATTACACTAATTTTTTATAATTGTAGAATTTGTTATAAATAGACTAGTCAAATTTATTGTAAGTCAATTTGCAGAGATCTCTTATAAAAGAATTTGGAAAGGACAAAATCTTATCTATAATTAACATTTCTATCATAGGACTTAGCATACACTCTTATCTATTTAGACTTCTGGTTTTATTGTTTGTTACCATTTTCTGGGCATCTTGGGTCAATTAAGTTTGGCTTTAGCTTCATCCTTTTCTATCAGTTGTGGTGTGGTCTTCAAGGCATCACTATCATAGGACTGAGCATCTGTTTCTTGAGAGGTGGATTCAGCTCCTTCTCTGGGTTTGGATTTATGATACAGCTGGACAGCACATTCTAGCACCCAGATAGGCCATTGAGCATTCTCTGGGAAAATACAAGCATGCATACCCTCGACCCCAAGTGAGTAGTGGGCTAGGACCTTTCCATTGTCCAGTAAGAAGATCCTTCCAAAGGACTCTTCCTAACCCCTTTTTCTTTACCTGATTAAACTGTCTTTCTGCTGCTGTAATACCATCCTTAGTAGAGTTTAAAAAATTAATGGTATATAATGCCAAATGAAGTATATTATGAGGTGTAAATTTTGTAGGAAAAGCTTCACTTTTTTGTTTTATAATTGAATCTTGAGTATATGATGAGCACACTCAACAATTCCTTGACCTTGAGGGTTATAAGGAATTCCTGTGGTAAGGGAAACATGAAAAGTTTTACAAAAGATTTTGAAGGTAGCACTGGTATAGGCTGGGCCATTGTAAGTCTTAAGTGCCAGTGGGCAGCCTAGGGCACTAAAGGCATCCAAGCAGTGAGAAATGACATGTTTAACCACTTCCCCAGTGTGAGCAGAAGCAAAGATAAATCCTGAGAAAGTGTCTACTGAAACATGGACCCAGCATAGGGAATCAAACTCAGGAATGTGAGTGACATCCATCTGCCAGAGATGATTGACGTGTAACCCTTGGGGATTAACACCCATGGAAAGTGAGGGAAGATGTATCACACATGAAGAGCATTGTTTAACAACTTGTTGAGCCTGTTCTTGGGTCAAATGAAACTGTTTGCGTGCCTCGGTCCAACTTGGGCTAGGTTGACAGAGTCCCCGAAGGTGGGCTGAGCGTGGGAGCGTGGAAAACAGACACACAAACAGCTCAGAGACTGTGTGAATCTGCTTCATTTATTGCTTCTTTCTACTACTACTGCTACTACTACTACTTTTGCAAGCTCTAACAGAATAATTTGTACTTTCTTTTTGGCAAGGGTTGAAAGTTTAGATAACAAGAATGAGATCAACAGGTGTTTCTATGGTTACATGGTTTCTATGGTTATGTGATTCATCAGCATACATGATTTGTCAGCATAGGCAGAAAGTTTATACTTAGTTAAAGACCTTGAGGCGTGTTTTGGCTACTAATAGATTACTGATTGGTTTTCAATTAGTTGAATCAAGTTTCCCATTTACCTAAGGGAAAAAATCTTAACAATTGCTTTAAAATATCAATCTTGATTTAGGGAAGTCTAATGTACTATAGGGGGTTGAATTGTTCTAAATGCTCCATTGTGGTAGCCTAGCTGAAAGTCTGCAAAACACAAGACCATATTCAGCCATGATATAGCCCCCAATCCCCCTATGATGTTCCCACAGCTGCAAGCCTGTCTCTCTTAAAAGACAAAACATAGTAGCATGTTGGCCTCTCTGCATGGAGGTTCCCAGGCAGCCCCAGCCAGCTGGTCATTATTATTATCATTAAAGGCTTTCAAACTTGTACTCTGGCCTTGGCCTCATAGGTATCAGACCACTACACCATTAATTGTAGAAAAACATTTTATTAACTATCCCTTTGTTCTTAGGGAGTCTGTACTTTACTGATTTTGCACATGGGAAAGAAAGAAGAGAAATTTTCTGAACTGGATCAGAGCACAAGTTAACACAATAGTTCCCAAGAAACATTAACCCATTCCCACAAAGCCAATTTTTATGCTGCAGCCTTTTCTTAGAAGATGTCCTCCTTCCATGTTTGGACCTTGTCAACAGAACATGGGTCTATTTTCTTCCATGTTTAGACCTTGTCAGCAGAACATGGCTAGAGAAGGATGCGGCAGTTTGTGCAAGGCAGAAGCATTTTGATGGAAGGTGGCATGGGAGGCAGAAGCCTGTTGAAGGACATCTGAGGGAGCAAAAGTGACTGTAGCCACCAATCTGTCTATCGCACTGTTTCCCTCAGTGAGAGGCCCTGGTAATTGGGAATGGGAACGTAAATGGCCAATAAAACAGGGAACATGGCATGATCGAATGGCAAATTGGAATGTGTGAAATAAGTGAAAAAGATCTTTTTGACTAGCGTGTATGGTGGCAGTTTCAATGTGGTGCATCTCACCACAAACACAGGCACTGTCTGAAAAAAGGTTAATTGGAGTGGATGAATAATCTTGCAAGGCCCATATGGCAACTTGTAATTCAGACTTTTGTGCAGAAGAGAAACTCATATCCTGTATTCGGGAAGAGGAAGCCATTACATAACCTCCTTTGCCTGATGATGACCCATCTGTGAAAACAGAGCTCCTACTATGGGGGCTAAACTTATTTTTGAAAGAAAAAGGGTGTGAGGGAAGCAAATTGAATTAATTTATCTGGAGGATAATGACAATCAATATTACCAGGGAAGTTAGCCAATGTGGATTGGCAGTACGATGAAAATTGCCATAGCCACTGTTGTTGGACAGAAGAAAAGGAAACAGTGATAGTTTGTACCTCACAACCAAAAAGCTGAATAGCGTGTGTTTGACCATGCGCAATCAGTTCTGCCACAGCCTCATAAAAGGGAGTAATGGTTTTTTGTGGGGTGTGTGGCATATGCAGCCATTGTAAAGGCCCCTGACACTGCCAAAGGACCCCAGTGGGCATGCATTGAGTAGGGAAGATAATTAAAAACATGGGCAAAGCTGGGTCAACTCTAGAAAATTGGGCAGTAGAGAGAGCCAGATTAACTTTGTCTAAGGCAATTTTAGCCTCTGATGTGAGTGTCCTTAAAGATGTGGGATCTGAGTCACCTTTGAGAATGTCAAAAAGAGGGCCTAAACCATGGGTTGTTAGTTTTAGAGCTGGGTGGAGCCAATTAACATTACCAAGTAAAGTCTGAAAATTAGATAAGGTGGTAAGATGATTAATTTTAATCTGAACAGTCTGGAGCACAACATGTCTTTGCTGAATGATGTAACCCAAATACAAAAAAGGTGCCATGGTTTGCACCCTTTCAGGGGCCACAATTAGGCTGGCACTATGAAGGGCATTGCCCAATTGGATAAATACTTGATGCAAAGTGGATGAAGATTCATGTGCCAATAGTAAATCATCCGTATAGTGAGTAAGATAAATAGATGGATAAGCCTGATGGACTGACAAAATAGCTGCAGCCCAAACTCTTGACATAAAGTTGGACTATTTGCCATTCCTTGTGACAGACAACACCACTGGAAGTGGCACATAGGGGCCTGATGATTAATAGAAGGTAGACTAAAGGCAAAACGTTTCCTATACTGAGGATGAAGGGGGATAGTAAAAAAGCAATCTTTTAAATCAATCACCATGAGAGAAAACTGCAAAGGAATAGCTATGGGACTAGGCAATCCTGGTTGAAGTGCTCCCATAGGTTCCATGGTTTTAGTAACAGCCTGCAAATCTTGTAATAATCTCCATTTCCCTGACTTTTTTATTACAAAAATTGGGGTATTCCAAGGGCTATTGGAGGGTTCTAGATGTCCTGCCATCATTTGTTCATTAACCAGCGAGTGAGCTGCTACAAGCTTCTCCTGAGTAAGGGGCCACTGATCAACCCAAACAGGGTCATCAGACATCCAAGTTATCTTGGATGCCATCTGTGGGGTCGGAGAAGAGATCACGCCCCTCCCCAAATGTGAAGGTGAGTATCCTAGGCCAAAATGGTCCTTTTTTTTGGTTCATTGGAAGGGGTTCTCTCTTTCCTTGATTATTTTTACCAAGCCCTTGAGTGGGGAGAAAACCTTGTTGTAACATCTGATGAGTCACCAAAGAGTTCGGGCTAACTAGAAATGCACCTTACCCTGTAATACATCATGACCCCATAAATTAACCGGTATATGGGGGAGGACATAAGGTGAGAAATGTCCAGAATGACCTTCTGCATCCCTCCAGGTTAACAATTTAGCACTTCTACTAGGGTGAGAAATATTGCCCACACCCTGTAGTTCTGTAGTTGCCACATCCAGAGGCCATGCCACTGGCCAATGTTTTTGGGCAGTAACAGAAACATCCGCTCCTGTGTCTAAAAGCCCTTTAAATGTTTTTCCTTCAATGATTAATTCCATCTCAGGCCAATCTTGTTTAATCTGTTGAATCCAATAAGTATTGAAAGACCCAAAACCGTTAGATGCCCTTTCTCTAGTAATAGATTGTCCAGTTTTTGTCAAGGGAAAGATAACCAGTTGAGCAATATGAGAACCTGGTGTGATTTGAACAATGTTTTGAGTAGTTAGAACCATAACCTTGATTTCCCCTGTATAGTCAGTATTAATAACACCTGGCAAAACCTGAAGACCTTTTAATGTGAGACTGCTATGACCTAGTAGTAGGCCCACTGTTTCTTGAGGTAAAGGCCCATAGACTCCAGTGGGAATAAATTGGGTTCCCATTTCAGGAGTTAGTATGAATTCAGAGGAACTGAGGTCCAAGCCTCCTCTGTCTTTTGTTGCTAGCCAGAGATCAGAAGCATGCTTGGCTGCAGAGAGTGAGGCTGGGGAGGGATTGAGGAAAGCACCCCCATTGTTTGGTGGGGCCGAGGCAGGCCCTGTTGGAAGTTTCCCAGAAAGGGTCGGCCTTCCACATCTATTTTTGATTTACAATCACTTTCCCAATGATATCCTCATCAACATCTTGTACAAATATGAGGAAGTTTTGTGGAAGAGACAGATAATGGCTGTGCTGCCCCCACAGGTGCAGCAGCAAAACAGTTTTGAGCAAGATGTCCCTCCCCACTACAGTGATAACAAGTAACTTTGTTTTTTTCCTTTCCTTTTGGCTGGGGGTTTACGACCTGAGTGAGAGCCGCTGCTAAAGCAGCCCCCTGTACATGGGAGGGACCAATATCTGCACAAATCCGAATCATCTCAGATAGCGTAGCCTTTTGTGGGCTCTTAAAGCTTCTTTACACCATTTATTCGCATTCCCAAAAGTCAGTTGTTGAACTATTAATTTACTCGCTTCTAGCCGGGCATGGTGGCACACGCCTTTATTCCCAGCACTCAGGAGGCTGAGGTAGGAGGAGTGTTGTGAGTTCAAGGCCAGCTTGGGCTACAACGCAAGTGCAAGGCCGGCCTGAGCTACACAGTGCGACCCCGCCTCAAAAAAACCAGGGCCGGGAAGTTTGGCTCAGTGACTTAAGTGCCTGTCTGACAAGGTGGGAGGTTGTGAGTTCAATCCCTGGCGCCACACACACACACACAAAAAATTACTCACTTCTTTGTCACTTATAACCCTCTCACTAGCTTGCAATAAACATGCAGCAAAATCCTGAAATGGTTCCTCTGTACCCTGATGAATAGAAGTCAAATCCAGGGAGGTCTTACCCCTTGCAGGGAGCTTCCTTCAGGCTCTTGTGGCTGCCATTCTGACTTGGTCATATACTTGCATATCAAAAGCAAGCTGACTGCCTGTAACAGCAAAGACACCTTCCCATATTAACATGTTTTTTGTAATATCTATGTTCTGAACAGCATTGCAAGTGGCCTGGTCTGAGCACAATTCAAAAAAATTTCCTTTCCACAACAGATAATCCCCTGGACCTAAACATGTTTTAGCTATACCTTTCCAATCATATGGTGCCATAACTTGCTGTCCTAGGAGCTCTATGAAACCCAAGGTAAATAGGGCTGTAGGGCCATAGGTGATGGTAGCATTTTTTAGTTCTTTTAATGACTTAAATGGTATGGCTTCATGATGATGTAAAACCTGTCGTGGATTATTGGGTACTCGAAGTTCTGTAACCGGGTAGGTATGTTGAAAACGCTCCATGTACTCCCCTGCCTGTCTGGCTTCCTTTAGTGCTAACTGCAAGGGTGACAGAAAAAACAGCTCTACTCCTTGAAAAGCAGAGGTTCCAATCTGTGATGCAGCAAAATTTGTTTGAGCTGAAAAGGCAGGAGTTGCCGCTTGTGGCTCAGTTGAGGTTATCAGGGTGGCTGTCATTCCACCACATTTTTCCTACTTGGGACTCATTTCTAAAACAGTACCTGGAGCCAAGTCCACTGTGGTTGTCTCAAGAAGCTTATGATTATTAAGTCCCTGTCTAATCCAGATCCACAGAAGGAATGTAAATACTGAGATCAAGTATACAACAACCAGTTCCTTGTACATTGGTGATTCTGTTGAATAAGTTTGTCCCATAGTTAGACAGCTGATAGACTCAATGTACTTTTTTTTTTTTGTAGAAAGGGAAGGGGTTTCTCACAGGCCCATTTTTAACTGGCCCTAGAGAAGAAGGGAGTTTCAATGCTCCACGCTTTACACCTGATGAAGCCAATATCAATACACTCCAGTGATGACTATTGACCTACACCAATTCACTTCTCCCACTAACTGTGTGCACATTGAGAAGTGTCTCCTCACCCTCAGTCTCTTACCCTGTCCGTGTTCTGGCACCATATGCTGCCACCCATGCAGCTCCTGAGGTTCTTGGATGAAGGACCGCGAGAGGATGAGAAAAATAGACAAAGCTGGAGTCAGGTGGAGCCCTTACTCTCCTGATGGGAGAAAAGGAACTGGCCTCTCACTGCAGGGGCATTTTTTATACCTTTTAGCAACCTAATGTCACATGACACCCTGTTGTCCTAGCAACCCACTGTTCAGATTGTCTTGGGGCTAGGTGTTCTCTAGGTTGAAGTAGCATCTTCACGTGACTTGCCCTAGGCTCTCTTTGTTCTTGGAATGATCAAGTCTGGATCATGCCCTAAGTCAATTTTCAGCTTCAACAGCTCCCAACAGTTAAGAGTAGTCATGAAGTCAGATGATTGTTTTTACAAATTAATATTTTCCATTATCAGATTGAGTAAATGACCACATCAGTCACAACGTCACATCTTCTGTAATTTGTAGTTCTTGAGCAAATTCTAACATGCTACTTGGGAGGCTGAGGTAGGAGGAGCGTTGTGAGTTTGAGGCCGACTTGGGCTACAACGTGAGCACAAGGCCGGCCTGAGCTACACAGTGCAACCCTGCCTCAAAAAACCAGGGCCGGGAGATTGGTTCAGTGACTTAAGCACCTGTCTGCCAGGCATGAGGTTGTGAGTTCAATTCCTGGTGCTGCAAAAATAAATAAATAAATAAATAAATAAATAAAATAAAATAACATGCTATTACTATTTTATATATCAATAAAACATCAATCAAACACTGTTGATCATAAGCTAACTACAACTTAGGAAATACATCCAGAATATCAAAGCAGATGCTGGTTTAGCTAATTACAAACAAATTTTGTGTACCCTTTTTGGGATTTTAAGACTTTATGAGTAAATCCTTTTGAGAAAGGAGTTGGTTCCTGTTTTCCTCAGAGACTTGGAGGTTGGTTTTTGGAAATGCTAGTTCTAAGGATAGATTTTCATTTACTTACAAATTATATATGAACAAAAGTGATTTGAAATTTAATTACTTGATTTGCTTCTTTAATTGAATTCTAGCTTTATATAAGGTTCTAGATATTTTTGGCCATGAAGTTGCCTTACTTAATGGCCTGTGGCCCACTGCCATCAAATTAATTAATAACGATTCTTACTTATGCTAACTTAATATTTGTCAAATATGCCCTTTCTTAACTAAAAAAAAAAAAACCCTGGCAAATCTAGCAGACTTTAAAGGGGTTACAAATTTTTAGAAACTCCAAGTCTTTAATTATAGCTGTGGAGAAATTTGAGATGAACCAGCATATGACAAATATAGACACTGGACAGAGCCCTTGACTGAAGCTTGACATGTTTTTTAAGCTGCATCAGGGTAAATTTAGCTTGAAATAATTCTGAATGAAGGCAAGTCACTTCATGGCCTCAAGAGTCTTCTTCTTTTGGAATTCTATTAGAACTTGTCCTGTCTAACCAAAAGAATCTAGTTCATCATTCTCTTAAGGAGTTAAACTAAATATTGAACATGGCTTAGTTTATAGTAAGTAACATTTGATATAAAGAGGACTTTCTAATTATGTGTGTCACAAGGAAATTTTGAAATATAGCCAATGAACTAGGTAAAGGATCTAGATAACAGAACACGGGATTGAAAAGTTGAGTTGTAGTCTGTGCTAATCAGTTTGCAGTTGAACATGTCATTAATCTCATTTTTAATCTGCTAAATAGGAATAATAATATCTTTACCCAGGGATATTCAGATTCTACATGATACACAGTTTAAGTCCTTGAAAGATAATGTTAAAAAAAAAAAAGAAAAAAGAAAGATAATGTAAAATCTGTGGTTATGTTGTTCAATATTCTTTTAGTATGTTACCAAATTATATATTTATGAGCTTGAAAGAACAAAATCAGGTGTGGGTAGACTCTAATTCTTACAGGATACTAAAATATGTATTTTTGTGTTTTCTCTGCTGTCCTAGAAAAAGTGACCAATGAAAACTTACAAAATTTCCCCATTTAGAAAAAAAGTACAGGCTTCCAGGGAGATGGTGGAACAGTAAGCAATAGAGTAAACAGCCTCTCTGAGAGATACAGTCCAGATGCTGGAATATAACATCATGGAGAAGACAAGAAGGAAGGAAGTGGGTCCCCTGGATCCAGGAAGAATCTAAAGTGATAATTGAAGCCCACAGAAAGAGTAAAAAGAAAAACTTAAACAAAGAAGAAGGCAGTAGCTGGTGGCACCTTTACCCGGAGCTGGACCCACTGTGCGAGAGGAGCTGTTGGAACCCGGGAACACACGATCAAGGTAACGTGGTGGCTGGAGACCCTGGAGGCCTCTGCAGAGAGAGGCAGCATTGGAGGGGAGTGGTCATGGACAAGAGCAACAGACCTGAAAGACTAAACTGGTTGGCAGTGAGTGTAGAGGACTCCGTCCTCCTGGTGGGAGAGAGAGCAATTGGCTGGGAACCATTTTGGAGTCATGCTGGATGAGCCTGGAACCAGAACTGCTCCCAGCTTCCTCCAGCAGCTGCTAGCTGGGCACAGACCTGTGGAAGTTGTTCAGACTGAGCGTCCCCCACCCCACCGCTGCACACATTCTAGCAGCTATTGCAGAGGTTCCCTGCAAGTATTCAGCTCAGTCTGGAGGCAGTGGCCAGCCCCACGTATGCTCCAGGGGCAGTAATAGAGGATCCCCACTGGTGACCAACCCAGGTCTGCAGGCAGCAGCCAACTCTGCCCCTGTGTGCATTCCACCAGCCATCAGGGAGCCAACACAAGCTGTGAAAAGCAGTAGACAGCCCTGCACCAGTGCACCCAATGGCCACCATCAGATATCTGTAGCCAGCACTGGATAGAAGAACCAGTCTTGCTTCAGAGAAATTATAGTCAATGTGGGAAGTGCCTGGGACCCTAGTACCCACTTGTCCAAAAGAACCCAGGAATATTTCAAGATGAAGAAGCAAAAGGCAGTCTCTGACCTCCAATTCAAGCAGAGCAAGTCCAGGAGATGCAAATGTAGAAGAGATCGGGCATTGCACACTTGAAATTTCTGAAGGGATGGCAACTAAAGTAAAGAAACAACTTCATGAGGCTATAAAAAATTAGAACAGGAATACTAACTCAACTAAAAGAATAAATGAAAAACATAATAAAAGAATTGCTAGGCATCTCTAAAGAAGACATAGATAAAAAATGGTGGAGCATAGAAAAATGAGGGAAACCTTGAATGAACAATACAAAAAAGATTTAAAATACATGAAACAGATTCAAAGAGATATCTAGGAAATTAAAAACTGCATTGAAAGCTGCCAAAACCACTTGAAAGAAACTGAAGATAGACTTTCAGATCTTGAAGACAGGTTTGTAGCTTGTGATCAAGAAAGGAAAGATCTCTTAAAAATAACAAGGAACCTGGAAGTAACAATTCAATGGCTGCAAGACAACCCAAAGAAACATAACTTAAGAATAAAATGTGTGAGTAGAAAAGCAGGGGACAACACAAATGTTATTAAAATTCTATTTACAGGGCTGGGGATTTAGCTCAGTGGTCTAAGCACCTGCCTGGCAGGTGCAAGGTTGTGAATTCGATCCCCAGTACCAAAAATAAATAAATAAATAAATAAATAATTCTATTTACAGAAATAATATCAGAAAACTCTTCCCAAGCATGGGAAAAAGAAGTGACATTCAGATAAGTGAAGCATATAGAACTTCAGCTAGCCATAACCAAAATAAATCTACATCCAGACATATAATAATCAAGATCCAAGAAATTTAACACAAGAATAAAATACTAAAAGGTGTTAGAGAAAAGAAACAGATCACCTATAAAGGAAAATCCATCAGAATCATGACAGACTTCTCAACACAAACCATCAAGTGAAGAAGAGCTTGGAGTGAAGTATTTCAAGTGCTGAAAGAAAACAACTTCCAACCCAGATTGATGTACCCTGCAAAACTATCTTTCAAAAGTAACAGAGAAACAAGATACTTCCATGACAAAGAACAACTGAAGGAATTCATGACCACCAAACCAACTCTACAAAGAATACTGAAGGACACTCTAGAGAGTGATAAAAAAGATCACAGTTCCAGAAACAGTGGCAGAGGGATATCACTGAGCAGGGCAGGCAATTCAATGGAGGGGAAAAGTAGGCAGCCAACGGCAGGAAAATAGCATTACAGAGACAAGGCAGTGCATATTGGCCATAACCATTATGTAGATGGCCTCAATTCACACACACACACACACACACACACACACACACACACACACAAAAAGAAACAGAGTGGATCAGGAGACAGGATCCATCATTATGCTTTATATGAGAAATGCATTTAACTCAAAAGGGGGTTCATAGACTAAAAGTCAAAGGAGAGAGGACAATGCTCTATGTGATAGGGAACCAGAAAGAAGTGGGGGTAG